>VAHH01000162.1:0-50817 GCA_013357305.1 Radopholus similis
GCCCCCCCCCCCCCCCCATCTCCGTTGTCCAGGCTGAATTCGCTCAGTGAGCGAACGGATTTGTTCAAACGCGAAAAATGCACCACAAATTCACTGTTGACTGGTGCACGGGAGAAATCCTGCAAAAGGCAAAATTATAATTAGTAATGAGTGATCAGATCTGATGGAAATCGATTGTAAATTTGATCAATCCAGTTGACCATGTACCACGACTAGTGTGTAATTCTAATCGATTGATCAAATCTGAATTTTGAGTGAACTGATACGACCATTTACCCATTTACCCAAGTCAAATGAATTGCCTAATCGTTATATTTGCACTAACTAGACATAACTGGGCGACCCAACTGGCACCAAATCTCAGAGCGAAAAGAGTGGACTCCAAAATGATCCTCTCAGCTCAGCTTCCTTGTGGCACAGTAATTGGCCAAATGTTTGGAAATGGTCGATTTCCCTCGTCTTTTGGCCACAATTCGGCCAAAACTGAGCCAGTCAATTTAGCCCAAATGCCATTTTGTACGTTGAATGCGCCACACTCTGCTATGTGCGCCAACTGAGTGAGGGCTGTCCGAGCGCCAGGGACACACTCATTGTGGGCCATTTGAGACGGGAATTGGGACGAGGCATTCACTCAATTTGAGCGTCTCAATGTGCGCATCGCGGATGAGATGCGACGCCTGACACGCGACGCGGATCCATTTTGCATCAAAAAGTTTAATTTGGCGGACAAAGTAAATGAAAATGGCCGTGTGCCGTGTGTTGATGACGAATCAGATGATTTGAAATTTTGTCGCACCCACTTTAGTTTCTTGAGATTGGTGGACAAATACGCGTGAAATGCAAATAAATTAATTTTTATTTTTTATCAATATTCAACCGTTCATCACTTCATTCCCGCGGGTTCACTTTGGAACCTCTTCAATTCTCCACCCTTGTGCCGTTCATCCCATCGAATGGTGCCAAAATTATGGCTGCTGTTTCACCAGTGCCGAAGTCCCCCATTGGGCTCATGTCATTCGGGACCAATTCAATTTGGTTGCTCATCTCATTGGTGTCCATTGCTGTTTTTTATTTTCAATTCTTTACGAAATTTAACTCTACGTTGGTTAATGGAAGTAAATAAAATATGTACAAATAGAAAAAATAATCGGCGCCCATGGGAGTCGAACCTTATCCTTCCGCATTGCGGCCCTCGACTAGTACCGACTGAGCCATGGGCGCTATATTCACCAGCAACTATTTCTCTCTTTTCTAGCACACAACTAATCCCAAGTAAGCAGAGACGCATAGGAAGACGAGAGAAAGGTACGATCAGAAGAGAGAGCCAGGAACGAAACGATAAGAGAAAGGAACCGGTCAGCTCAATGGGAAATTGCCTTTCCCTCGCGCCATCCACATCCACAAGTGCGCTGCCGAAATTGTGCCTTAGCAACGCCAATCCCTTTCCGGGCTGAATCACGGCAATTTGGCTGTGAAGAAATGTCTGCGCATCACACAACACGCCATCCCCATTTGTTTCGGTTGTTCGCGGCAACGGGCCATTGCGCACATTTTGTCTTTTTCTTCCAGCTGCCGCGCCAGACGAAACTGGGGTGGACGTAGCAGATCTGTTGAATTGGTGCGAATCCAGGTCCTTGGCGAGAAAAGTTGCACTAGATAAAACTAGAGCCAAACCCTTTTGCCTGCTTGTTCTCACTTCTCAGTACAAAAATCATGAATACTAAATAATGTTATAAACAAATTCTAGAAAATGCTCAAAATTTTGTATTCGATTAAAAATCTTAGCCCTTATGCAATTTCAACACATTACTGTTCAACAACACTGGCTACGGATATGGATATAGAGAGGGTGTCGCGTTCACGCATACGAGCAGGTATATTATTTATTTATTTTTGTCCATTAATTGGTTTCACAAATTTAGCAACTACTACATTAGAGATGGATAAAATCAGAGCCAGAGGGTAAGAGTAACAGAAGTTGAGAGATAATTTAAGTTATTCAGATTCTTGAAGTACTCGTATATATATAATCCTGAAGCAAATTTGGAACAAAAAATTCAATCAACGGCTCGAAAGTGTGAGATAAAATTAAACTGTGAAGATTGGAAACGAACTGAATTGGCTGACATGGGAAGGAAAATTAAGGTGAGCTACAAAACTTTGCAAAGAATATGTAAGCAATCCTGATTCTTAAGGAAGAGTGCCAAATTTTACAAAAAAAATCTTTTGATTTGCAGTTTTTACTCGAAATCGGAGAAGATCTTGCGCACTTTGTGCCAAATTCAAAGCTACACAAAATGGAGACGCTTGCTGATGTTTTGAAATTTTACTCCGAACCGACAAACAATATTACAAAATACGCGGAGATGTCAAGAAATGATCGATTTCCCAAAAATTTGTCGATAACAGGTTTTCTAAGTTGGAAAGTATATATTGGTCAAAATATTTCAGAATATCAACGGCGTTTTCACCCGGATGACAGGAGTGCACCACATGGGGGAATATCAGCGTTTCCCGGCGAAATGGGCGAAGTATTTGGACTCCGAAACAAGCGAATTTATCGTCAATATAAACCGAAGAAGCATTGGTTCGAATATGAAGACGAGCACCATAACTACGACGCAGATCTGAATAGAAATACACCTTGGGATCCAGAAGTGGCAAAAAAAATGGATAGTTACACAGAAACCCGATTTGGAATTAACAAGTTAAAATAAGGCGTATCGTTATAGACAATTGTTTTATTGTTTGGTCACATGATTACTACTTGATATGATAATATAAATTTCTGCCGACTTTTGTGTCGCTATCAGCTCTAAAGCGGCTAAATTCTCCAAAAGCAGCAACAGTTGCCCGCCGTCAGGCTTCCGCCTTTCAATTCATGCGAATTTTATTATTCAAAGAATTCAACCATCATTAATCGTTAAACTTTTATTTTTTAGTATTGATATATCGAGTAAGGTTTGGTGGAAATGTTAATATTGGATTAATGTCGAATTCTGCTACATTATGTCATTTAGCCAAGACCATTGTCTTCGAACAGTCCTTGTGTAGTTTCCTCCTTAGATACAATAGATATTTGCTAATAGCTTCTCTAAACTCACGTCCTGAAGCAGGTCCTGAGCGCTTATCGCCTTCAACACTTGTTTTTTGCTCGTTTCTTGAATTTCTCCAGCTAATAGGAATTCGTCCAGAATGAAGTATGCTTTCTCAAAATTGAAAATGATGTCCAGCTCGCAAACCTAGATATTAATTTACTCAATTGTTGGAAATCTTAAAGGTCATTATTTTACACTGCCAAAATATCTATCGAGAAGCTCTACATAGCGATGAATGACCTCTAAACATATCAACTCATTATCTGATTGTTCGATTGCACAACAGAAATAGAGTGACGCATAGCTAAATCAAAATATTTCTTTTTGCAGATTATCCAAATGTTTTTAAATGTCCCACCGTTTGTACACAATTTTCATTTCCTTATATTCGAGGAATGCGCACATCTTTGGTTTCCTCGCAAGAATTGTGGTGATTAGCTCACGCGTAATCTTCTTTTTCACCTTATCAGGGTAGGCAACATACCATTTTTGGAGACGAAGTTTTCCTTGACGCGAGAACAGAAGCATATAATGAATCATGGCTATAAATGATGCTTCGACGGCTCAATCTTAATTAAATCATGAAACATAAAACACCGCATGATAAAAAACGATATCTCAAGTAAATGAAAACTTTGTAGGAGTACAAAAATTTTTTATCAAATCGAAATTTAGTTTATTTACAATTACAAGGCATTAATCACATGTATGTGGGAAATTTAATGTTTGCTATCTCTTAATAACGGTTTGTTGTTGCAATTTTAATGCATTAATCAACCAAGTAATGCTTTTATTTATCCCTTCACCTCGTTTTGCCTTAATTTTAAAACGAACCATTTTAAAAAGGGAAACAAAACTTGCTCACAGATATGGAAAACATTGCGACATCTCCTTGCAAATCGGCTAGCCGTTCGGTAAAATAATCTTTGCGGAAGCGCTCTTTCAACTCATAGTGCTCCTCCTCAACTGGGTTGCTGCTAAACGAGCCTGCTTCCCAAGAACAGTCCACATCATCCAATTCGAAACTTTGCCACCCGTTTGAAGGCGCTGGTGAACAAACAACGTTTTCGATTGCTGATGAGCAGATTTTTCCATTTTCTAACATTGATTCCGCTTCTTTGATAAGTGAATTGCTCCCATTTAAATCTGCGTCTTTATTGCTCATTTTGACTGCTTGAGGATTTATTTTGTGTTGATCATGCTGTTGACCATCCAAATCGCACTTGTTGAATAAAATCATGATAGGCAGATTTTTAATTCGTTCCTTTATGAATATTTCATCTAAAAACATATTTAATGAATTATTTTGCAAATTATTTTTACCTAATGTTTCAATTGCTTCGTCAAGCCTTGTCGCATCATTGGAATCGATGAAGAAACAAACTGCATGACAATCATTCAAATATGTTGACCACAGTGATCGTAATTGCTTATCGCCTCCCAAGTCCCAAAAGTTAACGATCATATCACGCAGTTGAATCCGTATATCTATGAAAGTTTGCTTCTTGTTTTTTAATAAAAATGGTTAAGCTTACGGTTTAAACCGACTGTACTGGTGATTTTAGATAAATCCCTAACACGATAGCGATTGTCAAAAAGCGCTTTAACCCGCTCCATATACGTCTAAATACAGTACATAAGTTTGATAAAACTATTCATCCAATTCCATGGAGCAAATTGGAATGACTCAATAATCTAACCGTTTTGCCAACTCCTTCCAATCCAAGAACTGCCACAAAAAATTCGTCTTTTCGGCTTATCTCGCCATAAGCACCTTTGAACAGGGAAAACATTAATAATCTAAAAATTCATAAAAATATAACAACGACAAAAATGGATACCAAAGTATATCGTAGGTATGAATGTAGTAGGTAAATACTACGTAGATATTTATAAAAAGTAAAAACTTTGATTGTGGACACATAAAACGCAAATGTATGATACCATATAAATACCCAAATTTAGTCAATTATCATAATCATAATTGATTTTTTATTCACTCAACTTCATCATCCATCATTTGGGCTTCCACATTCTTTGCCAACTCTTTGTTGTAATTTCGATATTCAGGCTTTAGTTCCCACATAGCGCGATGTGGCGCTGTCTCATGATATAAACCAATATCGTTCAACTTAAATGCAAAAAATGATACTGTTTATAAAACCGTGATAAAATTAACCGCTTCACGTATTGCATTTGCAGGCTGATTTGTCAATCGCTGGAGATCAGCTTGTCTAAAAATAAAATGATTTTCAATCAAAATGTTTAATTTTCACCTGTAAAACTGATGCTTTTCAAAAGCATTAAACAATAGTCGTATCACTTCATCTTTTTCCAATCGCAATGCCTTTGCACCTTCTTTCCGAGCTTTATCTTTCACCAAGTGTTCCTGGTGGGCATTTGTGGGTTTAAATTTGACAACTGCACGCTCCATCTGCTTGACTGTCTTCTTCGGTTGGCTCACTTTTTGTATTTGACGGATTTTCATTTTCATATAATCCGTTGAGTTCGGAGGTTGACAGTCTGCACGAAAAACAACCTGAATAAAGCAAGCCTTCTTCATACATAAGATGATGATAATTGATAAGCTTAGAAGCATTATTAATTATTATATATGTGGTTTTTAGATTTTCACCTGCCCTTCAATGCTTAATTTGCCCGTTCGGAAATCGGCCTCTTCGTCTAGTCCAGTTTTGTCCTCAGATAGAACAGCCAGCGATTGGTTATTTAGATTCCGAATGATGAATTTATGCTGAGTGGGCATTTGTAGCCCTGTAATAGTTGTTTTCGGTTTTCCAATTGGTATTGGTCTTGGTCCATTTTGCTGATTGGAAGTGCTGCTTGCAGAGAGTGTGTTCTATAATTGGATAAAAAAATAGCTATTTAAAATTAGGAAAGAGGAATAAATTCCCATATTTACTAAAGTTACCAACTTTACTTGTAGTCGATTCTAGTTGTGGATTTGTGACTCTGATTTCATTGTGAAATGTAGTTTCCGTAGCACTTCCGTTGCGAGCAGTTACCTATAATCAAAATAATAATTGAAAATTTAAGTTTTTGAAATAAACATACCAGTTTTCCAACAACTCCGCCTGCATTCTTCTCCCACACTTCCGAGAGATATCGTGGGACCTTGACCTTAATAAATAATAATCAATATGTGTAGGATTAAAAAATAATTGCCCACTCACCAACCAAATACCTCTTGATGCTTTTTCTGTATTTACGATCGCATTATCTTCTGAGGCGGAGGTTTGATCATCATCGATTGCTGATCGCTTTTTACTGCCATTCATTTTATTCAATTACGACAATCTGACATTCGCAAAAATTCTTTATTGGGGCGATGCAAATGTTCGCGCCGCAAATATCGAGACACAATTTTTTTAAACGTCAAATTATGGATCAAGTTGGTGTAAAAAAACTATAGGGACCCGTTGAAATTTTACCGGTCAAAAATTTCAATTTGCGACTCTGCTTCCAGGCTTCCACCTTCCGCAACTACACTTTTCTATAAAACCTTAAAACCTGTACCTAGTAGGTATAACAAATAACTTTTTCGGAAATCTAGAATCTAGATGACACATTGTCCCAAATTCAAAATATTGTGTACGTCTTATTTTTTTATTTATGTATTACGTGGTGGCGTGGCGAAATTTTATATTATACGTTTTACATGGGTATTGGGCAACAGGCCACTTATCCAAAAATCTAAATTAAAATCCAAGTCTAATAAGATCTTCTGGGTCCGTTATTGATTAAATACTTATTATTATTTATTAACATTTATAATTTAGGTATATTCAAATTTAGCCTATGATTGGTACAAAAATGTGGTTATCCATTCAATTAGTTAACTCTCTTCCTATTGCCTTCATTCTTCCATTTTTGCTGTTCGTGCAATTCGTACAAATCTGTGTCTGTGCTCAGGATTTACAAGCTTTGCGAAGATTCGAATACAAACGTAAAATTCAATTACTCTAATCTCAAGTATAATGTTCAAATCAATTAACAGACAGTTTCCGAACACCAAATTTGTCCCAACGAGATGGAACAATTCCATTCTGGAGTGTTGCTGGAGACGCAATTGCAAGCAAGGAGCAGTTGCGTTTAGCGTACGAACCAATCAAACCAATTTAATTAATTTCCCTTTTACAATTAATAGACCCTCGATGCGAAGTCGAAAAGGATTAGCGTGGAACAAACGACAATTTACCGAGAGTGATAATTTCGAGCTTGAGGTGGCTTTTAAAGTGACAGGGCAAGGCAGGATTGGTGGCGATGGGCTTGCAATATGGTATTAAAAATTAAATCGCAATTAATTGCTAAAATGTTCAGGTACACAGCCTCACAGGGCACACTCGGTCCTGTATTTGGTGCGAATGACTTTTGGACAGGACTGGGCATAATGCTAGACTCGTTCGACAATGACGGACAACGCAACAATCCATCAATAGCAGTCATGATTAATGATGGCACACGCTCATTTAATCATCAAACCGATGGATCTGGTCAAATTCTGAATTGTGGGTTATAAAGTTCCACGCATTTCATTTAATTGATTGTTTTTAGCGTGCCAACGTGACTTTAGAAACAAACAATATCCCGTTTACCTGAAAGTTGAATACATGCGAAATGTGCTCACTGTTCTGGTTTCCGACGGAATGACTCCAGCACCTCGCTATGAACTTTGCTTGCGCGCGGAGAATATTTTTTTGCCAAAGGCAGGGTTTTTCGGCGTTTCAGCCGCGACTGGGGGGTTGGCAGGTATTTTTGGTCTTAAAAATAAAAAACAACCTCTTTTACAGATGACCACGATGTCCTGGACTTCAGGTGGGTGAAAATAGATAAACCGTAAAAAATCAAAATGTTGTCTAGCGTATTCTCACTCTTCACCGACGCTGCGCAATTAGAGCATGCAAAAAGTCAGTTAGCAGCGGAAGAACGAGCTCGAGCTCAGGCCGAATTTGAGAAGCAACAGGCCGAATTTGAAAAGGAACGACAAAAGTTTGTGAATATTTGAAGAGTTAAAATAGCATAGTTTTGTGCAGGTTCAAAGAACAGCACCCAGACAAGGCGAAAGATGATGAGGACGACGCAGCGAAGTATTATGAAGACACTCAAATGCGCGAATTGCGACAAATATACGAGGCACAAGCAAATATCCATGGATTAATGAAGAATATGGACGCAAAACTAGGCGAAATTGTTCGACAGCAACAGCAACACACGGCCATTTTGCAGCAGCAGACCGGAGGCGCCTTGCAACAGCAACAACAGCCGACTGGTGCGCAAGTTCCCGGAGGAGGTGTGGATCATGCAAATTTGTTTATTAATCATGCTGACTCTTTTCATCTAGCTGGTTTTTTGCCACACGAAAAAAATGAGATGGTACAGGGAATTCGCGAGCTGAGCGCAACACTGCGCGAACTGAAGAACTACGTTACCGAAACATACACACGAACATATAATATCGAGCAAAAGGTCAACCAACAGCAACCCCATCAACAAATTGGGCAAGGGGTGAGTGCTGAATGTGAATGCTGTGAATATAATTGATAAAAAAGAAATACGAAAACATGTTGTGTGGACCTTTAGGTGAACCAGAATCCGGATCCGAATATGCGCAATCAGCTGGAGCAAATTCAGCAAGAAGTGCGCCAAATTCGCACTAATCAGCTCAATCAACAGCAGGGCGGTGCAGTCGGAATTGGTTGCGCAACTAGCTGTGTTAGCAGTACCATATTCATCGCAATTGCTATTTTCCAAAGCGTTGCGCTTTTCATCTTCATTTACATACGGTAAACAGTTTTTAATTAACATTTAAACTTGTTTTATTAAGAAGCAAGAGTGACAAGGCGAAGTTCTATTGAGTAAATGTGCAAGTGGTGTGATAAACTGATACCTAAGTGATACTGCTAGGATTGTCTGAACATTACTCATCCATATCATTTTTTAATTTGGTGATTTTTTAAAATTAAAGTATGGGCGAAATAGCCGGCTCTCATCATTCATAAATCATATTTCGATATTAATATTACATTGTGCTATCCTCCTTTTCTTCAAATTCACCATACTAAATGTTAAATTGCTGTTGTTTGAATGTTATGAAAATGATCAAAATTACGTTTGTATTGGTGGCTTATAATCGATTTTTAAATTTTGAAGTATTGTTTACTAACCCTGGACCTGGGATAAAGCAACATGATTCATCAAACTAGTTCATATAGATACATTAGCCGTCCAAATAAATTTTGATGATTTTTAAAATAGATTTGTTTATTTTAGAATCAGTCAACATTTGTGTTTGTATTGTGGCTGTCGGCTAAGCAGCTTGGTACTTTCATTTCATTCAAAAAACTAAATGGAACAAGGTGGCGTAAAAGCGATGCGGCGAGAAAGAAATGTGATTTGTTAACGCAGAATTGTGAAGTGGAAAACTTAAATAAAAGCACAATAATTTTAAATACAAACCCTTGTCCCAGACCACATTCAAAATTTCAATTTGATTTATAATATGCGTACAGAACCAGTGTTGAAGTGACATCACTTTTTGCTAAAGTGACAGTGACATGTGGGAAATCGATGTCACCAAAGTCACGTCACAGTCATAATTGAAAAATGGAGTGTGAAAGTGTGATCACAGTGACGTCACTATCACTGTGACCCCTCTAAAGTGACGTTACTTCAACACTGTACAGAACTGATAGGTATAATAATTAATAAGTAATAACCACGCACGTAGAAATGAACGAGTTCGTACTATGCCTTTTTGTGCATTTTGCCGATTTTAATCGGCTTAAGCGGTCGCGCGCAGAGCAAACAGAGGGAGCAAGAGAAAAGCAAAAATGGCACTCGTATTCTGTTGGTAAAACGTGATTTTTCTATCTACTTCTCGTCAGCTCAAGATCAATTCCATTGCCTGATCGCTGACATTCATTATCGTAGGATACTCAGAGTAACTAGTCAAGTGTTTACTTACTTATTGGTCGAGATTGAGTAAGTGGCGGTGCCCACTCCTTCCTTCCTACCTAATAATAGTGTAATACTTCATTATCTCCACTTAAGCCAAATTTTTTGATTCAACCATTGAATAATAAACGCCTAGATCTAGCCTCTTAAATTAAATTTGTAAATATTTAATTTTTCCAACTTTAATCATTTGATTTAAGTCAGCACAGGTGATATACCTCTTATCATTATCAATTATCATCCAATTATTGCTGCTTGCTATCTCAACATTTTAATGTAGCTCCTTCGCGTCACATTATTTTTAAATTTTGATAAAATGATAATTTATCATCTTCACGAATTTATTCAATAAAATCATAAATCACGTGTCACATCATTAAAGGTACAAACTACACAGGAACAACTACTAGTATACCTAACCAACGAAGAGGGGAGGGAGAGGAGAGAAGAACCAAATACCTAGCAAATGGTCAAAAAGAGGACCGTTGCTGTTGGGCTGTTTGGTATTGGCATTGTTGGTGCTGTGGTATTATGGGGAGTTCTCAGGTCGGGTTTTTTTTTAAATTGCCCTTATCAAAACTTTCCAAAATAACCAAAAAGATCCTTCAACTCAAAACCCAAATGTCACGAAAAACAATCGGGTCTGCAAAAATTATCCACACTTATCCCAACGTTACAGGAGCAGTTCGAGCGGATCGTTCAACAGCCGTTCTATCTCCATCCCTGTACTACTACGACCGTCGTCCATTCTGCATATTTGGCTAAAGACGCGAAACCCATCGCAAGCAACGGCAGCACATATTCAGCTCACGGCTCCGCTTGGCAATCTGACGCTCGCCGAAACACACCAACATGGCGAATTTGAATTTCATGAAGTGGCCCCACGAGTTGACGGCGAGGCTCTACTGGAGTGGACCAATGAAGATACATGGTAAGCTGCGTCCACTTGCCTTTGAAAGGCCCTCTTGTACTTATATATCCCAATATATTTTGCAAAGGGTCTCATATATTTATGCATGGGAGCCTGAAGCAGTGCTGGAGCGTGGCATCCGACCAGCATTCATCGCAAACGCTGCTCGTTTTCCGGATGTGCGAGAAGGATACCACTTCCGTCCACCACTAGGCTGGATGAATGATCCAAATGGCTTTTCATTCTATGGTGCTCTTTGAAATTAAACAATCAAATTTTATCAAAACTTAATTCTGCCTAGGGGGACGCTTTCACCTATTTTATCAGGCATATCCGCACTCTCTACGCTGGTCATCAATGCATTGGGGGCACGCAG
Organism: Radopholus similis; assembly: GCA_013357305.1. NCBI lineage: Eukaryota > Metazoa > Nematoda > Chromadorea > Rhabditida > Pratylenchidae > Radopholus > Radopholus similis. The sequence continues at coordinate 11,357 of VAHH01000162.1, forward strand.
TCAGCCGGGACTTAATCAATTGGGTCCATTTGCCGCTTTTTCTGCTTCCCGATCCCTCAGTGTCATTGGAGCATGAGGGAAATGGTGGAATATTCTCCGGGTTTTAACTTTTTTGGAATGCATATTTGCGTTTGAATAATTTGCAGATCTGCCGTTGTGCTTCCCAGCCGGCCCCCCACACTGGGCATTTTTTACACCGATAGTCTGGCGGACAGAAAACCCAAAGAATTCCAACGATTTGTCACCACCTTGGACGGAATATTGCCTTCTGCTCCGGCCCTAACCGGCGAGAACCAATAAGAGTTCAAATTTAATTCCCACGTTCCCACAGTTATTCCCGAAGGACCGTCCGGACTTAATCTCACACAAGACTTCCGAGATCCGAATGGTGAGCAGAAATCAGTAGTAGAATTTTTCTTTTTAGAATCCAGTAAATTTTGCAAAAATTTAGTTTTCATGGGTCCCGACGGCAAGTGGAAAATGGTTATAGGCAGCAAGTTGGTTTATTATTATCTACTATAGTATAACTTCTAAAATTGAAAATCTGCATAGAGACACTGGTGGCGGTATCATGTTATTATACGAATCAGCGGACCAAATGGCCTCCACTGGGTGGAGTTTTGTCAGTGTTTTGTTCCGCGACAATCGCTACGAAATGACTGTATCAGAATGCAGTGCACTGGCACCAGTCTGACCTTTTTTGGGATTTTGTTCCGTGCAGCAATTTTACAAATTTGATTTTTAGTTGGGAAATCCACGTGACCAAAACACCCTCTGGGCGCTCATATATGCACAGTTAGATATGACGGATCCAAGGCAAGCTGATTTGCTTAAAATTTATAGAAATGTTTTTCACTAAAGAACCGATCGACGGAATCTGTCACCAGCGATTGTGGGTGCGATGTTATCTGGATTAATCAAAGTTATCAATTTTTAAAAATGAAAAAAATGTTATTTAGGCACATTTGACGGTCGCCAATTTCGTCCTATTTTCGAACAAGAGCTTGATTTTGGCACCAGTGCGTATGCTTTTCAGGTCAGTCTTCAATAAGACAATTTTAAAGATATATTTAAGGCTTTTTACCATTCTCGAGAGGGAACACTAGCGATTGCATGGCTTGCCAACGTACCTGATTTTATACTTGTTTTATGTTATTTAATTTGCATTGTAAAGTGGATTGGCGATGGATGGGATTGGAACAATCGGCAAGAGTGAGAAATGAAAAATGTACATAATCAAATTGAATAATTGTTGCTCAATCAATTGTAGTTTTCCGACAGCTATGACAATTCCGCGTAGACTACAACTTGGACCAGACAGACAAGTGAGTTGTGTCAAAAATATTTTCAATTTTCATATTCACCTTAATAGTCATTGCTTACTCCGCCCATTGACCTGTACACTTTGCGCGAGAGGCGATTAGACGACCGTTTGCTACGCAGTGGACAAATGGTGACTCTGACAAATGGGACGGCCGAAATTCGACTGAACATTGACCAGCGAGCTATCTCTGAAAAGGGGCTTCAGCTAGAAATTGACCATCCGATGGGGCAGAATCCATTTCGAGTGGCAATTTCCACTGAAGTAAGGCTGACACAAAAAGATTTTGCATAATGTTTCCTAGGGATTGGAAATTGTGTCCGGCACTCCGCTGATCCCGCATCGTCGACTTATTGCCTTTGAAGCGAGACCACGCGAAGTGATAGTGCTTCTTGATACAGGCTCAATTGAAGTTTTTGGTGATAATGGCCGTTGGGCAGGTGAAGGAATTGGAAATGATTGAATGGTTGTGTCAAAAACATCACATAGGTACACATCGCATTGCCAGTTTCGATGGATTCGCAGGAATACGTCTCAACGGCGACGTTAATGCGTTGCAACGCATAGAAGCTTGGACTCTACGATCAGCTGAATTCCGTGGCAGACTACAAAACAGTTTTTGAATTAAACAATCCTAACACTTGCGCTGTGCCCTCGTTTTGCTTATATTCGAAAATAGATTCTTATGCTATATTGCAGGCACAAGGTATTTCAATTTCAAATTCCAATTTTTAAAAAAATGCATAGTTATGTACATAATTTCTAGTTCACTTGTACAAATCGAAATCGAAAACAAATTGTTTAGCATTTACTAAACACATACGCCAACATGAAACATTCATTGCCAATAGCAATTGCCATCACCATCATTCATTCATTCATTTGCTGGTTATCTGGGAAGAAAATAGCGGATTGCGTTATTTTAGGGAGAAGTCGCATCGATCTTTTCATTGTCTGTTATCATTTTCTCAATCATCGGAGTCTGTTGAAATTCCATTCGAATCGACCTGGTTCGCCAAGTGGCATCCAGGCGCTGGGCTCTAAAAAGTGCCCCTCGGTGCGCTTATTGGGCGCACTTGCCGAGAATTGTTCTGCTGCCAAGTAGCCGGCCCTTTGAAAAATCAAAAATGTATTTCTACACATAAATGATTGCTGACCATTTATCAGAAAGGCCCGACGGGAATGGTGAAAGAAATCCATCTCGGCTCATGTAGGGCAACAGCATGCCCCCCTCTGCTGGGTAGTCCGAGTAGAACTTTTTCGCCCTTGGCTTCTGTCTGCAAGAAAAAGAATGAAAAAACAAGCCCTATACGGTATACATGTCGCTTACATGATATTGTCAAATGCTAAGTGTTGTTTTGTGTCCATCGGTGCAGAAATTGGAATGGCATGGATGGTGAACACTAGATGCAAAAGAACGGCGACGGGTAGTAGCGAGAGCAAGAGTGCAGACTTCATTTTAATTTTAAAATATTGTCATAAACGCGTTTTCCTATGTAAGAATGAAAAATGGTTGATACTGAGGAATAATATCGCGGACTTTTGTCGCCAAAGCCAACCACTTCAAAACACACGCGTAAAAGTAGTTCTCACGCGGATAAAATGAATAATGGCCAGCCGAAAATGACAACCAAAAACATGAAACTCTACACGGAACAAGAAATTATACTACTTAATATGATGCCGGAATGGAACAGAAACCATAAAATCAAAATCATATGTTTAAGGTAAAACAAGTCGATTGAAATAATGATTTCATCAATTCATCACTCATCAGAAAAAATAAGGTTAGTTGTTTACTATTTTTGGGGTTTTTGGGAAAGCAAAATTAACTGTATGTTAGGTCATTATATAAATTCCATTGTCAGAAATTGTCAGTCAGGGACAAAAAATAAAAAAGCCTGAAATGGAGGAAAAGTTTTCTCTCTAGATTTTTACGCAGCCGTTGGTCCAAATTTGGTCGCTTTACGCAATCGTAAATTAGGGGTCGAACCTCACTTATATAACATTAATTATAGTTTAGCCGATGCAGCTTCTGCCATGGCGATGTAAGACATCATACTCTCCAATCCAATAGCTTCTTTTCTTGCTTTGCGTTTAAAAGTGAGAATTGAGAAGTATTGACATTGAAGCGTGCAAAAACGTGTTAACGGATACATGTTTAAATCTTGAGATGAACGAAGTTAAAATATTGAAAAGGGGAATGAGAGAAGCACTTCAAAAAGAACAAATGTTTCGTTCCACCGGCGCTTCCCCAGACTCTCCCTTTTTTGAATGCAAAACTGAAAATGTATTGGGGAAGTATCGCTGGATCGAAATTCTAAAGTGATATTGAACAGTGCAAATTCAAAAAACCGCTCAAAAATCACCAGAACAACCGAATCAAAGCCATACAAAAGGACAAAGCTGTAGAGAAAAGAATATATGGGATGAGGATTAAGGATTAACATTTAACATTATCGCAACGAATAATCTGTACATTTATCTAGCATGAGAATACGTCAAAGCACGTAACGAGCACTAGGCAGGATTGCCAACAACCAGCACTAAAAAGCTCTGAACCAATACCTTTTTAACAGGGGAAGCTGGAAAAATACCCTGTGGCACACTGTGCCAGCGTCGAAAGTAAAGGCAATAAGCGGGGTGGATGGGGAATTTTAGGATTAATGAGTCTCACTGGATTTACTCATCGCAGCACGTTGCGTCAAATAAATGGGGTTTGCGCAATATCCCCCAAGACCAGACATCAAATGAGAAAACAATGGCCAAATGAAAATGAGTGGATTCGTAGGAAGGGGCGCAACAAATTATAGGCACACATTTTGTTCCTTCCCCTCCTCTACTACACGCAAACAATAATAAGGATATCCTGGAAGCAGAAAATAGATGAAGAAATTGGAATGCGCGGGGGCAAAATGAGAGACAGGAATGCCACCATATCGATGATAAAAACAAGAGTTTTATCGTTTGGTGGATTTTATACAGTTTCAGGAAATGGAAGTGTGTGTGTGTGTTCAAAGGTAATTCGCATACGGCCCGAAACGGCTTATTCCCTAGTGTGGGATGGGATGTGTCCAGATTTGGATGGAATGAAGATTCTTTATCTTTCAGAAGAGAGACGCATCCAAATACCAATTAGGCAATGAAAATTCAGAGAAGTGTGTCTGTCCAATAAAATATCGGAGATCGTGTGAAAAGGGCAGAACAAACGACAAATACAACTTTCACCGCCCACTGAGGAATTATTTTACAATTTTTTTGGTCTTGAGTTTTAGCAAAAAATAAAAAAAGGCGGGTCCAATTCCTTTGACTTTTGAGAAGGTTCTGCTGTACTCCCCCTCAATTTGTCGGCATTTCAGCACAACTACCATATGAGGATATGGGTGCTATGACGTTTCTAAAAAAAGTGGAAATGGCGCGTTTCTAAATAAAGTGCAAATGGCGCAATGGACGTCATTTTTCTGCCGACAATTTGAAATTGGAATATGGTGTGTTCTTACCGACGAGCAGGTGACAAGCTTAGCCTATGTCTAAGCCTGACGTCCGGCTAAATGGGCTATTTTGGCTTAGCCTGTGCAATCTTAAGCTTACCCTAGCCTAATTTAAGCCCAATGTCTAATCATTGTAACTAGTAAGCCTAAAGAGCAAATTTTCGTTACTGCCCCATTCCGCCCACTGCAAAACAATGCCGGCCGAATTGGGAAATTCCTGTCCATCATCCATTATGCAAATGTGCTCTTCCTCTTCCACCTCTTTCTTCGTATTCTAAGTGCTCTTTATTTTTTTCAATTTCCTTCACTGTCCGGAGCGCTAATCCGCCTCCATATTGCTTCTTTTTGTTCTTTTCACGCCTTACAAAACAAAAGGATACCTAAGTGAGCGAAAAAAGGGACTCTTAAGAGCCAACTTTAAATAAACTTGACTAAAGAGAATGAAGGCAAAATGATGAACGTTGGCATCACTCTGTGGATGGTGGGGAGCTGGGGATAAAAAATATTAACATGTTGCAACACGATGGGCAAAGGACACTCGGCAATTTGTCTGACGTTGTGGCGTGGGCGGGTGATACGCCAATACGCTAATTTTTTCACCTCTATCCAAAATAATTTTCCAAAAATAAATAACTGAACTAAACTAAAACAGATTTGATTGATGATGTATCTTTGTGTCATGAGTCATGAACTTAAGAAGATGAAATCTATTCATCTATTGCATCATCCACCAACAAAAACCATATATTGATTTCAGGTTTTCAAGCAAAAGTATTGCATTTATAAAATAAGGCAAATGGCCTTTTAGCAAATTATGAAAAGTTGTGTTTTCTCCTCTTGTTTGTTGTTTGTTCAACGAAAGTATGGTGCTGTTTTCCACAATCGCCCCTCTTCATTTTTATTTCAACGAAATTCGCTGCACCTAAACCTAAATAAACGGTTTAAAAATCATCACTCAACAGAAGAAGATCAACGGCCATTCCAATTTCCTTTTTAAAGTCGATAAATTGCATCAGTTTGTCCGATTCTGTTTTTATGTTGATAAATGCAGTTCAATCAGAAGTCGTATGGCTGAACCTGCCTAATAGTCAAATGACGCCACAACTTCATCTCTTTCTCATATTTTTTCATAATCGAGAGTAAAATGCGATCAAGATCGTAATGTGGTTGGTTTATCTTCATATTCTAACAAGACGATTGCCGGGTTGATGGGTGCTCGTAGAGACTAGTTTACTCGAGGACCCAATCTAATCACCCATTTTGACAATTGTTGTTAAGCGAATTGGTTTGCTTTTTGCGTTACCCCCTCCTCCCGTTCGGACAAAAGATAAGTATTGAAGCGTTTTCATTAGATCGGCCCATTCCTTTATCTATCCCTTTTGGGCCAGTTCTCTTAGTCACTCACTGTAGACGTCTCGAAATTATTACTTGTAGGCCAGTCACATCACCAAATTTTTCCTTCTTGTTGGTCTGTTCCCGTGATGAGAAGCAAACAACACTGCAACAATCGGAGGAACTGACTTAAAAATAAATGGGCTAGGCGATCTAGCGGGTGTCATTCATTCACATTCTCATTCCCGTTCCCAGCCATCCAGCCACAATCATTTATTGCCACACCGCGAGGTCACATTTGTCTTCTCTCCTTCCTCTCCAAACCATGATGCAATTGGAGCAGCGGAGACGGCGGACGAATAAAGTGATGCAATCAAAATATTTCAAAGAAATCCATCGTTTCTCAGCGAATACAGCTGAAGCAATTTTTCCATACAAACAAAACGCTCGTATTTATAAATGCGACAAACTCCATTCTTCATAAAGCTCAAAGCTTCATGTTCCTATGCTGAAAGCTTGACTCAATTAGTCAATTATCCTACGCTGCTGCATACCTAATTTTCTTCGAAAAAATTACCTTTGCTTCTTCGCAAAATGATCCTCCACCACAGACGAGACAAAACGTCGTTACCCAATCACGTTGCTGCTCTGTTTACAGTCAGTCAGTTGCCCACAAACCACAATCCATCAAACTCATTTGCCCACCAACTTCCTTGCCTGAGTCAACATTTTGTGGAGACCACGTTGTTTTACCTACCTACCTTCCACCGCCATTCCCGATGTGCCCACCCGCGTGATTGGTTACCCTTTCCTCCCCTTCGCTTAGCGCCGTCCTTGAAATTTTCGTCATCAACAGCGCCACGTGGGGACGTGGGACCAGCGAATTGGTGGCTGTTTCGCCGACACATTTTTCGCCTCTCCTGTGCTCTCCTCGCGTCGCTGTGCGTCGTTTGTTTTGCCCCTTTCCCATCCAAACGAACGAACGAACGAATGATGAGCGAACGGCTCTTTCCAGTTCTTCCTCTCCGCCCGCCCACTAAAAGAACAATAAATTGCTCTATCCACAATCACACATTCCTTATTCGCACACAGGCACACACCAGCCAACAAATCCATTAGGTATAGCGCGATCTATTCACTCCTGTCACGATAAGGCAAATTCGGGCGTTGATTTCCAGTAATCTCGCGTTTTACACACCTCATTTTCAAGTTCATTTTAGCACTTCCCATCATGAAATCCCTACAGCCCAGTTTCCATGCACTTTTTCGACCAACTGTTTGTCGGGCTATGGCTTCGGTATCGGGCAGTCGACAAGCGCATCATGCAGCCTCGGACATTGTCCCAACTCCCGAAGAGAAACCTGTCGACACATTCTATCACAAAGACTTGATTGTTGACCGCGCTTCGCCACTTCAAATGCAGCCAAAGCCGTCCAGCAAAGAAATTTTGAAATTCGGTCACATATTTTCTGATCACATGATGGAGGTAATGAATGACTTCGTTCAGTTTCAAAATTTTATTATGATTGATTTCTAGGTAGACTGGAGCGAAAACAACGGATGGGAGCGTCCGAGCTTGTGTCCGTTACACAACATCAGCCTTCATCCAGGAGCCAAGGTGCTACATTATGCGATTGAGCTGTTTGAAGGCATGAACTTTATTCCAAATTCCAATTTAAAACAACCGATTTTAGGCATGAAAGCCTACAGGGGGATCGATGATCGGATTCGGCTTTTCCGACCAGAAAAAAACATGGAAAGAATGAAACGGACTGCGATCAGATCATCGCTTCCGGTAAACACTAAAAGAAAATGACTAATGTAAATCCCAATTTAATAGGATTTTGACGCGGAAGAATTGATTAAAATTATTTGCGAGTTGGTGCGGTTGGACAAGGAATGGGTGGGTACCGTTAGGAAAAGAGCAAAACAATAATGTCTATTGTTTTCGTAGGTACCTTTTTCGGAGACTTCATCGCTCTACTTACGCCCCACTATGATTGGGACTGATCCTACTCTTGGCGTGGTAATATTTTGATGGCAATGTGATATCCACTTTTATTGTAAATAAAATTTGAATAGGCTCACCCGCGAAATGCCAAACTGTTCGTCGTCAGTGGCCCAGTTGGCTCTTTCTTCCATCAAACCAGTTTCCAGCCGATTACAGTCTTTGCTGATCCACGCGTTGTACGCGCTTTCCCTGGTGGCGTTGGCGCGTTCAAGATGGGATGGTACGTTGAACATATGCACAACAGCAACCCAATTAAATTTCACTTTTGCAGTAATTACGCTCCCACATTATCAATTTCCAAAGCTGCAAATGATTTTGGCTATCATCAAGTCCTTTGGCTTTCCGGCCCGGAGGAAAAGCTCACCGAAGTTGGAGTGATGAATATTTTCATATATTGGCGCAACGAGCAGGGCGGTGAGTTTATTCAAATTAAAAATGAAATCAGTCAAATACCTATTGAAAACAATGAGAATAATTAGAAATTTGAACAGTAATTGTGCTCTCTCATTCAGAAGAAGAATTGGTCACTCCACCATTAACCGAAGGCCTAATCCTGCCGGGTGTGATGCGAGGTGAGGATTAATTGCACCCAAAACGGTTAAGATTTTCGCTTATAGATTCCGTAATTGCTCTTGCAAGAGAATGGAATAATTTCCGAGTTAGTGAACGTTATCCGACAATGGCTGAGATAAGGAGAGCACTGGCTGAGGGAAGAGTAAGTTTCTAAATCAATTTTAACGCTGAAAATTAAACCAATTCATTTAAGTTGCTGCAAATGTTCGGCTCAGGAACTGCGTGCGCGATTTCTCCAGTCGGCAGAATTATTTCGGTGGATGCTTCTGGAAAATTGGAGGAAATGATTGTCCCCAGCATGGACTCTGAGGTGAAGGTGATGCAACGCTTCTATGAGGCCATCACAGATATTCAATATGGTCGAGTGGCCAGACCTGATTGGACTAGGGTGATAGAATAGTGCCCACATAACTTATGATTTTTGCTTTTCCTCCCAAAAAGCAACCAAATCCAATCCTATTTGCATGTTGAACACATATTTTGCCTGAATTTTATATTTTATTCTTCCAAGCATTTGGTGTCCAATAAATGGATTTTGCGTTTAACCTTTCGTCATTCGAACCCGAATAACGCCCTATATTTGTAACGAGCAAATTGGTGAATTTCCCCTCGTAAAACAAAACCTAATTCTGTGCTGTTTATTGAAATGTGAACAAAATATTGGTATATTACTTGAATTTGAATGTGATATCTGTGGACAGATGAAATAAAATAAAAATAAATAACAAATGAATGATGATTGGGTGAATAAAGTTTTTGCTGTACGGTGAGTGGAAAAAGAGGCAATTTTTGTCAAATGTTTTAAGTAGTATTATTCTAAAATGGCTGGCCCGGCCTATCACATATTGCTTCTCCTCGGTACATTTGTCAACTTTTGAGCAGTCCCTCCATTTCACCACCAAATGTTTTGTCGGGGCATACTTCTGGGTTTAGCTCGACACGCTTCTCACGCGCCACTGACTCCGCCTCTTTCAGATGAGCCAAAAGATTCTGGCTAGTTCGCTCCTTCACCAAATGTTGCTTTTCCAGAATTTGACGGAGTGCAGTACGTTGTGGTGGAGCTGCAGTGTCAGCAGAGGTGGCGCCTTCACGCTGTGTCGCATCACGGATATGTCGGATTGATTCTTCCACGCTAAATAGACAATTTAAGCTAACAGTGAGATTATTTATTGACATACTTGGTGAATACGCGTACTTGACGCCGTGAAGCCATATCCTTGAGGTAGCTGAACGCCATTCGATAGCATTCGTTTCGACGTTCCACCGCACGAAAGATCTCCGCATCCAATTTTGCTGCATCGTCCAATAGTACAAGGCATTCTGCCTCTCGCGGCACGCACACTGTCACCTGCCAATCTGCATGGCCGATGAAGTAGGCAATCTGAAAAAGATACTGGAAAAATTAAAAAGTAAAAAATCAATCAAATATACCTCGATCATTCCAGAAAGAAATGTTTTGTACGATGGAATGTAGTAGAGAATGTGCGACGCCGTGTGAAGGAATGGAATCCGCATCTCATTGTCGCCGCACATCAAAGCTGAAGTGTAGGTGAGTCCATTCTTGCTAAAAAAGGGAACGATGATGTCAGAAATGAAGAACTAAAGAGTAATATGGCTTACTGCAATTCGGGAACTGCCTTCTGCGTGATCCAGTCCAGTTCGGATGAAGATGAGCAGCTTAAGAATACATCGTAGCCGACTGGCGAAGTAAGACATCCGTTGAGCCTGATTCGTCCGTTGGTCCTCTCTGTCTCCGGCTTCTCCTTCCTTCCACTCCCGATGTACATCTTGCATGATTTCTTTGTTTTCATTGTGGCCATTCCGCTGGTGCTGCCGCTTATAAACAATTCGATCATTGGCTCATAGCCGCCGGAAATGGATGTTGTGGACGATTGGGAATCGCTTCCGCCTTTTCCGCTCTTCCTGAATGACTTCTCACGCCTTTCAGCCGCACTCATATCGCTGAAGGTGTTTATGCGTGGCAACGGAGGCATCGGTAGCTGAAGAGAGCGCTGTACCACCTTTTTCCGTTTGTGGCCCTTGAATCGATAATAGATGATCAAGCCAAGCAGCAATAGATAGTTGAAGGCCAGTAGGGGTAAAATCAGTGCCCAGATTGACACAGCGATTGGCATTGGCAAGACACTTGTGTTGAGCAGAAAGTCGAACCCGGAAACGAGCAGTATCTCGAAGGCCAACAGCAGCAGCAAACGGCGAAGGTGAATGAAAACCCTCGTTCGACACACGCGCATTGTGGTCCTGCATTGTTCTTGGCAAGAGTTCACTATCCGTCGAGACTTCAGTTTTATGTATGGAAGGCGTTGAGCCGGCATGCGCATGGCCTGCGTCCACGGCTTATCCCCAATAATCTTTTCGTCGACAAAGTCGAGTGCCTGGTCAATGGAAGTGAGCATCAGCACGGAGTGGCGCTTCAAGATCGCTTCGAGCAAGTTGCACGTTCGAATGCGGTCAGGCAGATCGACTCGCAACGCTTTGTCGCTCCACTCATGTTTGCCGAGGAACACCACCACCAACTTGGAAGCCTTGCGTGCAGCAAAGTAGGCAATCTCCAGGAACGAGGTGGCATTAATTGTTCCCTTAAATCCACCCATTTTTTAATTCGTTTTTAATGTTATATACCGGGTCAAGCACGAATAGGAAAATATGGGAGTTTTCCTTTGCGCGTTGTTCCTCGTAGATCATGTTTTCACTCCATACGGGACGCTGTGGATCATAATAACTGATCGACCGTTTTTTAAGGTACGGGATCACGATGTCCGAGCTAAAATTGTTGAATTTTGATGTCATTCTGTTTCATATTTCCATAGTTGGCTTCCCTTTCAATACTTCTTAGTTTTTTACCCTTGCTAAGAATAGAAAGAGATTAACACATGCTCAGCTTGACATTTCGGTCCGCTATTAGCCTATTGAGGGTTTGAGGACGGCAAAGAAAATTGCACGCCTCCGCAATGTCCAGCTGAGCACAAATTGTTTACTGACTGAAGAAAAAACCCACGTCAACATATGAGGAGAAAGCAATTTCAAGCCAAATGTGGAAGAATGTGCTGCTATTTAGTCATTTTTATCCCTTAAATTTTACCTACCGCCAACATGTGTTCCCGCATGAACCGCCGAGAAAGACGTCATAAATAGGTCCCGAGGGTGCTCGACGTTCGTCCATGGGTAGCGCCGAGTGACGCCTGTCCTGTTGAGGCATTACCGATCAATGATTTTTGGTAGGCATCTCTCCGCGTTGGTAAAATATTTTCCACCTTTTGCACTGCACACCTGAATTCAACACATTCTCACTTGATTTTAATTGAACTCGATCGAGGCGAACGCGCGTAAAAGAGAAGGGTGGATAGATGAGATGTGGATCACGCGCTCATTATTATGAATTTAATTGGTGGGATGAGCAGACAACTGCGATAAAGAGAGTATTCGCTAATAATCGGGCGATGTAGAGCCATTAACTGGATGTTGGTAAACAATGCGAGGAAGAGTGAGAAGTGCTTTCTGGTAAATATTTGTTCAAACAATCGAGTGAAGATGGGAAAATTGATCGGATAAGAAGAATGTGAATAATGACATCATCAGTGGATGGAGAAGATAATGATGAGGTAGAGGGAGGGGAGAAGGTAGTCATCATCGATCGGCTGGCAGTTGAAGAGAGAGGGAGTTTGGAAATAAGGCATTCGAAATTCGAAACCTCGACGTTAAAAGATATATATTAAAATGATTGAATGATTATGACATAATGACGGGAGAGATGGCAAATGAAAATGAGTGAGTGAGTGCCGAAGTTGAGAGGGGAAGTCTGCTTGCTTTACCATTTATGGTTTCCTCTTTCCCTCTCCTATTTCGTGCCATATAATGTCGCTGCTCAAGACCTCAAGAGTGGGGAAAATTATTAATTCGTTGCCGTGTGTGGGAGCCTGGGAACATGCCATGAGCAGTTTGGATTGTGGATTAGACGCAATGTGTATGGAAATGGCACGTTTCATGAAAGGTGGAAAAGACAGATCATCGAAAGGATGGTCAAAGTTAAATAGAAGCAATCCATTTGGTGTACGCACGGGTGGGTTGAGATGCATGACGCCGCCTCCCCCGTGCTGGCAATCGAAAAATTGCTAGCGAAAACTACATAAAGGGCGGATTGAGTGGAGTTCAGCCTCCGGATTCTATTCGGTGGGCGCAAAAGGACGCGGAGAGCGCATGGCGAGGATGAGAAATGACGAATGAATTGGCGAGGCTGTGACGAAAGAAAAGCACACAATGAAGCGATGATGAAGCTGCCAATTGGGAGAATAACCCATTGTGCCGCCGCTTCTTTAAGCTGCCGCGTTATTGTCTTAGTCGACGCGGCGCAGCCATCAGCCAGTCAGTCCATTCAAATTAATTCACGAAATGACGTGTGATTGCGTCTCGTTGGCGCTGTCAAGCCGCTAGCCGCAGCTACTGCTGTGTGGGAACTTCCGCCGCAAGCGGCCGGTCGATGGCACCGGGCAAAGGAAAGCGAGAGAAGGAGAGAGAAAAAGTCAACGCCAACACCGTGCGAAAGGAGCGAGTGTTGTCCCTGGCAATATGGCCTAGTTAGAAAAGAAGCACCGAGAAAAGCATGGCCATGGGCCTTGGTGCCTATTTGGCCAGAGAATAGAAGAATGAATGAATGGCGGAAATGCGGCAGCGTGGTGCTGAAAAGCAAATACACACAATGAGGGAAAATGACAACGCAACATTAGCAGAAAGGCGCAGGCGTGACGTCACCATTAAGTGGATGGGGAGTTATGTAAGATATAGGGCCTGAAAAGAACGAGAGAGGGACTGTCTTCAGAAAATGGCACAAAAGTTCGTTCCTTGAAATTATCTACCAAGCAGCCAAGCACCCTCCTCCAAAACGATACTAAATACTAGTATCAAAGAATATGAAAAAGAAAGCCAATTTACACTTCTGATTCAAAGGATTTTTTGAATTTTAAAATAGTTTAAAATAGTATACATGTGTAAGTTTACGTTTATTAAGCAGACCAAAGGCTATATAAAATTTCAAAGTGTAGTAATGGTTGTGACTGCTTTTGCCTAGTTTTCGATGAAACAAAAGTAAGATGGCGCTCACTTTGTGGCCTAAAAGCGTGCATCTCAAAGTCACAACTGATAAGAGATCGCATCAAAGATAAAATGCAAAGCCAAGCCGGGCAAACAATCAAAATCAAGCAATATTTTACGAAAGAACACAAATGCTGCAATTGACGAGAGGGACGAGCGTTCTGTTTGACGCAAGTGGTGGATTAGGCGCCGCGCGGGAATAGATTATCGAAGAAATAGGCAGTGAGATTATTTTTTGAGGGAGAGGATTGAAGTAGAAGAAGAAGAAAAAATTTGCAGCTGCAAAATCAACTTACGTTTAAAGGTTTAAGCGCAAAAAGCATTAATTTGTTTGCCTTGGAGATGATACATATTTAATTGATAAGCGGAGAAAAGTTTGAAGAAATCGGGTATAATACCTAAATTAGCGTAGTTTTCTACCAAATTAGCAGAGGAATTATCCCTCGCAAAAGAAATATACTACTATCCGTAAATTTAATTTTATTAACTATTAGCAATTTTTCGTGTGTGTCGTCAGTCGTCACCACGATGGTTGAAATGTGTGCAAACATTTTTATAAGCATTACGATTATTTTAATGCAATAGTTTTGTTCCTTATCGTTATGTCCTAATGTCAACTTCAACTGTCAATTCGTGTACCTTCGTGTACCAACAGTTTGTGTACTATGACTATGGGATTATGACATCATTTGAATACTTTGTTGCTCTCTCACTGCCTTTCTTCCGTCTTTAATTCGAATTTTGAAGAGATGGCAGACTCTTGGCAGATTAGAGCATTAGAGGGATGTTGAGAAAGTGGACATAAACACTGTGAGCGGATTCCATGAATTTTTGTTTTCGTGGAATACATTTACTAACGATTATCGGATAGCGGTTGTGAATGGAAGGGGAGGGAGAGGAATTTAGGAATTTACCGCGGACTACTAATCAGCCAATTTATTCAAAGAATGAATGCAGGAATGCACAACGGTTAGGCTTAGGACTTTTAGTATTGGCGCAAAATGAAATGGATAACTAGTGGAGACGGATTGGCTCTTAGCGTCCGTCTTTCCCTCAAAAGTGACTTGTGATGTAATCCCCTTTGGGGATTGCGTTTCGGAAAAATGCATAAATTGGTTCAATGAGCGCCCGAAAGCGAACTGAAAGGATTATTATTTTCTTATTTAGTAACTGCCTTCCCGAAACAAAGTTCCCGGAAAAAACGAATCATGGAGTGGGCGGATTATCTGGTGCGAGTGTTTAGGAACTAGGAACAGAACAACAAGGGAGCGCCTCTGTTTCAAGGATGTGGGCAGGCACAAAACAGTCAAACAATAATAAATTAATAAATATGCTAATCTGCTAATGTGTAATGTGAAAGAAAGGGTAGCAGCGCCAGCGCCTCACCTCTCCTTTGCTCAGCCCATTTCCCTTCTTTTTCCTCCCCCCAAAACCTGTCATTGTTTGGTGGTTCGCGGCGCCCATCAAAATGTGACAAATCAAAGCAAATTTTGATAACTTCGAGCTTTGGGAAAGCATATCTCAAGTTTGGCCAAACCGATCGCGCTCAACCAAAGCCCATTGGATAGCCATTTATGTCTAGTTCAAACTTTATAATAGGCGTTAAGCGCCAACTCCACGCCAAAGACCACTTTTGGTCCACCAACCAAGTCATGGTCGGGCCGTCGGGCCAAAAAAAGGTTTTTCTGCCACCGCTCCGTGGCCCGGACCGACCCAATTTCGGCTACTACTTTATATTTGTTCCGGATGCGCGACCAGATCGTCCACCGAACGGTGCCACCTTTACAACTTTTGGAGCTGTTTGAGTCGGGTTTTAATTTTTTGAGTGGTGGGACCGCATTGTTTTTTAGCGTCGGGGAGGGTGTGGTAACGCCTAAAGCTAAACCTACGTCTAAACCTAAAGTTTGGTCTAACCTAAGCATAGAATCAAACCAATTATGGGTAAATTATCTATTCCCAATGTTCACCATTTTTTCAATAATTAAATGGAAAGTTTCTCTCCACCTGCCTTTCCTTCTTTTACACATTCTTCAATCGTAAAACGAAATCATTCATCGTGATAGTGCGCGATCATTCTCGAAACTTTTATTGCCTTTTAAGGCAACCATCTTTTGCGAACAGCCAACACTCAAACACCAAATTCACTTTATAACTGGATTGGTTGGCCGATAATTTCTTATTTCCTTGTTCATTCCGCCATATCCAACTTTCTCTTTCCATTTTTAGTTTAGTTTCAAGATGAGTTTGTTCAATCAGCCAAACCCTGTTCTCGGTGAAGATGAGCTCTGTAAAATTGATGTGCACGGATTCCGGCCAGACGAAGTGTCTATTGAATTGAAGGGTGACGAAATCGTCATAAAGGGCGAGCACCGCTCTGAAAATTTCGGAAAAACCGAAACAAGACAATTGGAGCGTCGAGTTCGCATTCCCGATGGAATGAACAAAGACTCAATTAGGGCATATCATGACAACTTTGACCGCATATGCATTACTGGCCGAAAACCAATAAGGTAATCGTAATTAATAA
Source organism: Radopholus similis (assembly GCA_013357305.1). NCBI lineage: Eukaryota > Metazoa > Nematoda > Chromadorea > Rhabditida > Pratylenchidae > Radopholus > Radopholus similis. The sequence goes on from VAHH01000162.1 coordinate 27,718, forward strand.
TAATAATAATAATTATGCTTTTATACTAGGTATAATTATTAATTGCGCTTTTTTAGCTCTTTTCCATTGACGAGCAGCTATCGTCCAATTGAAATTAAGCGCGGCTTCTTTGACAACATCAAAAGCAATTTCGACAATCTAAAGAGCAATTTTGACGATTTTCGTCACCATCACCACTCTTCAAACCAACCCTCAAACAATGTCATTGAGCAAGAAGAGATGAATTACAAGGTGGAAGTACATGATTTCCGACCTGAGGTGAGTGAAAATTCCGAAAACTTTAATCGTTTATCATTTTGCAGGAGCTAAAGGTAGAGATGATTGGCAATGAAGTGGTTGTGAAGGGGGAGCATCGTTTGGAGAACAATGGCAAGACAGAGACTCGTAGTTTGGAGGTCTGGAATCTCTGGATTTTTCAGGACTAAATTCTTTTCCCAATTTAGCGTCGAGTGCAAATCCCCCCCGGAGTTCACAAAGATTCGATTAAGGCTTCAATTTCCGATGGGACTTTGTGCATCACCGCTAAGAAGATCAGCGGAAATCCAGTGCCAATCTACAATTCTATTCCGATTGAGATCAAGAATCGATACTAATTAGAAGATGGAATAATTTGCTAATTGAATTAATTAAAATGGACGTAGATAATGTTTTTAAATCACTAAACAAAAATAGATTTACATTTTGGAATAAATGATCAATTTTTACTAGTAAATGTTTGCTATCTATCCATATTTCAACCTTTATTATTGGTTATCTTCAATATTATCTTATAATTCCTTTCGCAGTATCCACATCAACATCAGTCCGTCTTTTCCTGTGCCGATACGTGCATTTGTCATACCTGGAGAATTCAGATAAATAGTTCAATGAATTTGTTAGGGCATTCCCCACCGACGGTCTGATAGCCAATTTTTGCCAGCTTATCCAGAAAATCCAAGGCGCCCATTTCAATCTTGTATTTTCTGGAATCGGATGTGAAATTTGTTATTTTTTGATATAAAATGCTCACTCTTTTCCATTCACCGTTGTTCGGATGTATTTTGCCCCAATCTCCTCCCATTCTTTGGCCGTGAGGGGTCTTAATTGGAAAATAATCAAATATCAAACTTGTTGTTGTTATTATTATTATTGTTAATTTTTGGCCCTGATGTGGCAATTCATTTCTTACCTGGATATATAAAGCTCTTCGCCGTCGATGCCATCAGATGCCAGAAGATTGTGAACCACTTAACGCTACACCTACTAACATTGTTTTAATAAATTAACTCACCTTCGGCACCATTTAGAACAATTGGGACAAAAATAAGTGTGAATAAAAGTGAAGATATCGGGAAAAGCATTTTATTACTTAAAAGTTAATATCGTTTGCTATTTGTTAGAACAAGTGAATAACAATGAAAGAAAGTGATGGTGCTGCGCTCGCGCAGACGTACATAAAACATAATTACATTTTTAGTGGAACTAATCTACTAATCAAGAAACTGGTTTGAATGGTTATAATTACTCCTTTTCCTTGTTTCCAGGTTTCCACTAATTTTCTACTTTTTGCATGAATTCAAAGAATGAAAAATACTGCAAAAACAAATAAAAAACAAATTTTTCATTTGATTATGATTGTGTTTATGAGTTGGAGCAATTGACCGCAAGATTGTTATCTTTCAATGTCGGGTTCATTTGGTCATATTGTCAATTGTCATATTACTTAATACAACATATATTAATATTTTACATTTTACTTGTTGGCTTATATTTGAACAGAAAATTCGTAACGACAAACGAGCAACAACATTCACAACGGTAGACAAGCAACGATGAATGCTGACCGTAAATATAAAATAACCAGCAACAGGGAGAATAGAAAGAAAAACCAACGGGGACTCAGATTCAACCTGAAGAAAAGAAGGCTATTATTGTTATTGAATGTCCCAACCGGTCAAATGTCAGCTAAAATATACGAATTAAAAAGAGCATCGTTTGAAAAAACCTCGCGTAGGAACTAGGCACAAAACCTTCGTTTGAACTTTCGACCACATTCCACCTTGACAAACATTTAGTATATTTTACCATTTAATTTAAGGTTTAAGAGTATTACTCACTCAATAGTTGTTAACTTGTTACGTTGTTACTATATTTATTCACAGGAATTTAATTTGAAATATACAAACATCTATTACTATTTGATTATATTAAATGTGGGTAATGGGTATGGGACTGACTATTGGCTAAGCTAAACTACTAGGGTAAACTAATAATGAGATGTACTAAGCTAAACAAATGTTCTTCTGTCCTCATCGTTATTTCATTTATGGATTCGTGCGATTCGGGGCAGCAATTTGTTGTCGGCAACTGGTTTGTTGTTACACTCTCGTGCACATCTTGCATTTGTATTCGTCGGCTGGCACTCCTTCGCTGAAGTTTTCTCAAACACCTTGTTAATAGGTGCAATTGGCGGAGAAAGAACTCCAGCCATTGCGGCAGCAATTGAACGGCGCTTGCGACCACCACCTCCACAGCAGCAGCAACAAGGTTTACAGCCTGGATTATGAGGAACAAATGGACAAAAAACAAATGCGGAGAATGAACTCACAGCAGCATGGCACTTGACAAATTTTGTGTAGAGCCGGTGGTGGTTGAATAATAATCGGTGGTTGGGGACAACAACTAAAAAGAAACGTTTTTGATTCAAAAAACCAAAAAAAAACTATTAGGCCATGGATTCCAAAGTACATACCAGCATTTGCAACAGCTGAAATAAAAAAATGAAATGAATTACTTTGAATTTAAATTCTCAACAAAAAACATTGAATACTTTGCATAATTTAAATTTACCAGCATTTGCAGCAGCACGGACAACAACAGCAACTGAAAGAAGAATTATAAGGCTGACAATAAATACCATTTGAAGTCTAACCAGCCAGCTTCTGCCACTTTTGCGGAGTCGTAATAGATAAGCACCAAAGAAAGTGCAAGGATTAATTTGAGCAACATAATTCTGTGTCTATTAACTAATAATAACTAATAAGTATGGAAAATAACTTTTTCGTGTTTGACAAAAACCAAAATGAAAATGGAAAGGAGCTGAGGAAAGACTAGCAATTTATCGGGAATGAATGAATAGCCTTTGGATAATGGCCGTTATGTTTCTTATATATTTATCGCGATAATTAGTTGCAGACGAAAATTGTTTGCCTACAACAAAAAATTGTGTACATTTTCATTGTTTTCTGTGGTTACTCACTCTTTCAGAGTTCCTGTCCATTTTCCCCTTCCTTTCATTTTCATCCAATTGAGATGTCGTCAGCGATTTTCCATAAATAATTACTTTCCTTCTTTGTCATCAAACTTTCCTTTCTCTTTTCTGATATTGTGATCACCATAACGATCCAAAAATAAAAAAGGTTCATTGCAATTACAATTAATATTCTGTTTGGTGTAGTGAACTGGATAAATAAAATTGCGCATCGTCATCGTTTTCTAATTTTCAAAAAATCATTGGGGAAATGGTTTTCACGTTTTCAGGTCAAATTTTTCAAACCGTAAATTTAAAGATAGTAAATTCGACGAATGAATGTTAAATGGTAAACCCTTCTAGATTTCATTAATTATTATGAGTGTTCAAAATTTGAAACCAATCACAAAAAAATTCACAAATGTCGCGTTTCCAAACATCATTTATTAACCTGTAAAGATGTTCTTCTCTGCTTCTGCTGCCATTTGCTAGACGTGAGGGCCTTCCTTATAGCTTATAGGTTAGATTGAAGGCGCAATATCCCATCAATCGCCACTTTATCGCAGCATTAAACGTAACTTGAGTGGACCCCTTATCATTCGCCGCCTCAAGCCCAATGCCTCACTCAGTGGTACATCTCGCCCGGGCAAGACTTTAATATAATCTTGCCTATTTTGACTTCTAAGCCCCATCCGCTTCCGTACCAAATAAGTTGAAAAACGTAACAAATATTTCCCCGTATCAAAAACTTTGACCAGATTGATCGGATCGCCAAGATTTTCATACCGTGGATTCCTCTCGTCGAGATTAGTCGAATGAGCCCAGAAACGGGATCGGGAAGGGGGCATCGGTGTTCGAGAGAGATAGCTAGCCCTTACTACGGTTTTGCCTAAAAGTTTGATATGTCATAAGGTCATAACTTTGTCTAAATTGGTCGGATTGCCAAGAATTTGGTGCCTCGACTCAGCTCGTCGAGAGGAGTCGAATGAGTCATATAGAATTCCTTCCCCTCGGGCTTGGGATATAACCCAAGCCATTCTCCCAAATCGGGAAGAGCTCCGGGACTCACTTCCGACAGACTTTCCCTGCTCGTCCATTTTTGTTCCCGCTCCCTGACTTAACAGTTAACACACTTATCTTACTACCGTACACATAAACAATAAAGAATACCCTTTTGGAACATTGGGATTCGAGGGCACTTCAATAATCAGTGAGTGATCAGAGTCACATAGCAGATCTCCTAACAACGGCAGGGAACGGACTAAAAGGGTTGGTTAAAAGTTAAAACTATAAAATATCGATGCCCCAGTCGGATCACAATGGACATGGTTAATTAGAAATTTGCAATTAAAATTTTAATAGATACAACTAACAACTAAAAATTGTAAAATTCAAACATTCAAAGCCGAAAAATTAACCAACAAAGTAGCACCTATTTATGATTTATAATTCTCCTATTTTCCTCGATTTTTCATCTCGTCATTCACTCTTCGCTGGGTAAAGCAGCGATTGTAGGTGAATCGTTTCTCTTTTGTGCTTCTTTTCTTCAGGTGCTCCTCTTAGACATTCGGTGTTGGAAATGCAGATGCAATTGTTTTTGTTTTCAACGCCAGGCAGATGAATCTGGGGGAACGGAACTGCTCGTTTCCAAAGAAGACGAACATCGCGCCTGAAATCCGTTTCGGCGTGAATCACAATGATTTTCAAAATTTAGATTATTTTATTACCTCTTTCTTCCGCCTCCACCGCAGCAACAGCATGGACAGCAACACTTGCAGCAACATGGACAAGTACGTGGAAGTTTGATCCTTAGACAATATTTGATTTAAATTACGAAAGTCCAAAAATTACAGTAGTGGAGGATTACAACATGGAGTGCTTAAGGGAATGTCAAGTAGCGTAGGCAAAAAATGATGAACACTTACCAACAGGAACAACATTTACAGCAATGGCAGCAACTGTAATCATAACAAATATTTTTGGGAGTCGAAAATATCCTATTTTACCAGCATCCTGCCTCACTTTCGCGCACATTGTTCGCCAATATGGCAAAGATGGCAATGAGAGCGTAGACGGAGAGACTCATCTGCAAAAAAAGATTGTTTTGAATTGACTGAACAACGCGGTTAATAATTCTGAAAGCTCCAAGAACAGAATATATAGTCTAAACAAATTTTGATTATTATTTATTCACCACCTTTGTTGTCCCGTTTTCAATTGTTTCCTCTTTGTTTTGCTTTACAAAAGAAAAAATGGTCGGAAAATGGATGAGAATTGACTAGCCTTTCAGGTAGTAAGCGAATGGTCAAAATGAATAGAAAATGAAGATTCAATGACTTACACCCGCTAATAGCTCGCGATAGCTTTCTTTTCAAGCGAATACAAATAGACGCTTGTCAAAATAGGAAACTGCATCAATCGTCATCTTTGTTCAACTTGTACGACAAACAAACTACCTAGGTGGAGATGAAAAACAAGTTAAAGCAGACTCTGAGTACTGAGGAGGAGCATGATGCGGATGCGGTGACCGGAATCAAATATATGCTCAATGCTCTACGAAATCAAACATACCTACCTATTCATAATTAATAATTTGGTATGCAAAAATTAAAAATGTCATTGAAGTGATCCTCTGTGGCATTCTTATCAGTCATCACATGAAAAAATAGTCAAATCAAACAAGTTTCACTGTTTGACTAGCGGTATAACTAATACTGATTGAATCATCAATGATGATCATTGATCATATGATATTTAAAAAGAAAAAATTACAAAGTCGAAAAGACAAATTTAAATCATTTTCATATCAAAATCATGAATAAAACTTTATTCTGATGACCACTTAACATCGTAGCAAACCTCATAGCTAGCTGCCAATTTCAGGTGGCAGTTCGACTTCTGATTCTTGGCCATTTTCAACACCTTTGCAATGTCAATAGAACATAATCTGCTCCCTTATGAGAATGAACAATAAAAACACAAGTCTCCTTTAATCAACACTAGTAATGCTAATTGCTAAACTACAATAAAGATAAAATCCATAACAGTCTATTCTATTTTAGTCGGCTCGGTCAGCCACAATCATTCAGTTGTTGCCTCCAGGAACTGCGCTTAATCCTTCGGCTCTGCATTCGCATTTGGCTTCAGTTGCTGGTTGTGCCGCCAAGGGCGATCTCTTGAGCATTCGCCTACGACCATATCCAGTGCCTTACATGAATAATAAATATATAGTTTATTCAAATTGATAAAAAACTCACATCCGCAGCAGCACGGTTTGCAACCTTAACAGTGAACAAAGGGAATTAAAACGATTAATTTTAAATGAATTGATATTGAAAAGTGAGAAAGAATGTGGACGAGAACAGACTCACAGCAAGGAGCCCACTTTACGCAAGGACAGCCTTCTGGAATTTTGATGAAAGGGTGATTATTCCAATCAACTTTTTGCACATTTAGAGGGTCTGTGGTGGCTCCTTACTGCAAGTCTTTTTTCACATTTTAGATTTTTCCATTTCGAAAATTAAAAAAATGTATTCTTTAAATTGAAGACTCACAGCAAGCGGTCCATTTCCAGCCACAACCCCCTAAAAGGCAGTTGAACAATTAATAAGATATTGGACCTCCACAACATCCCCCACCACAACATGGGCAACAGCAACAGCAGCATGGCTTACCTAGAAGAAAATGGGAGGGAGAAATTATAACAATTTTGAGGGAATTTTTCTACGGCAGCACTATTTGATTAAAACCATTAACTTACAGCAGCAGCAGTTACAGCAGCAACAGGAACGCTTTTGTGGATTTTTCACATCACTACTCGCGCATACAACCCTCTTCTTTTCCAGTTGTGTTGTTTCTGGTGTCTTTTGGTTTCCAATGCCTTCCGAATTCACTTCTAGCGTTGTGGAATTCGACTTAAATATGAGAATGTTTTTTGTCAATAATTTGTCGTTTTACCGTGATTTCCTGAGATGCGTTAAGCAATGAAGCAAATGCCAACAGAAGCAATACAAATGAACGGAAGGTGCCAACGGTGCAAAAATGGGACTGGCTCCTATTCATTTTCGCTGCTCTTGATGATGGATATTGGTTTTTTGCAATGTATTTGAAATGGTATCTGGGACCTGATCAGAAAATTGCACCGTTTTAATAATCGGCGAAAGTGAGACATCGTTATTATTTCTAATTACGACAACAATTGTTCATGGAACTATTGTCAAACTTTCCCTTTCTTACGCACTACTTTCTATCAAGCGGCATCTCATTGTCCTAAACTTTTCTTTTATGATTTTGTTTCGATTTACTTTCACCGTCCACCATCAGTGCGCAAAATGCAGACAGACAATGGTACTCATTCTCACAACCATCTTCGTACTTGCATCTGCGTCACTGTTGTTATTTCAGTTTCCATTGTTATTTTCGACATGTTGCCAGAGAAGACGCATTGTCATTTACACTTATCATTTCATCGGCAGCACAATTTGTATGGTCTGTGAAAACCTAAAACAAAAATTCCTCAAAGTCCAGCATATAAGTATGATTCACTCTTAAATTTCGGTCCTCAACAAAGTTGCTGCAAAACGAATTATACGTTAAAAGGTAAATAGTTTCTGGTTTTTGTCTGTCTTGTTCTTGTCTATTCAGATTCGGATGCTTTGATTATTCACCCTTTTCGCTCCATTCATGCAGCTTGTTGCTTTTGGAATTACAACTGCTTTTTTTCTCCCATCTTCGCTGCATGCTAAAAATAAATGAATGTGAAAGGGCCTTTTGAATGGGTGAAAGCAAAAAGCAACTGGCTGCTTTGCGCGAGGAGTGGTCAATTAAGGGTATATGTTTGCTAACTCCTCTCAGCAAACAGTCAAAATATAAAATGCAAGCAGACCCGGAAGATTACAGCAAATAGCGATCAAATGAGCCTTGTCCAGCAGACATCTTCTCCACTTTTGAGTTACATTTTATCCTCATTTATTTTTTTGCTCATTTTCAAAAAATTTGCGGTTTTCTATTAGTAAGATTTAAAAAATCCAAATAATTTCCATTTTACTTAAGATATGACTCTGCTAATTTTAATCTCTCTTTTTTCTCTCCCATTTCTCGCTCAAATAAGAGTGACGGAGGCCGGATGTTGCTGCTGCTGCTGCCCGAGGCAAATTTTTACATATTAAAATATCTAAATCTGAATCACTCTTTTAAGCTGTTGTTGTAAGCCAATCATCATCAAATTGCCTCCTCCGCCGGTCAAAGTAAGTTGAGTCATGATTAATTTATTCCATTTTGTTCTTCAAGCTTTGCCCGTGTTGTTGCGGTTGTTGCTGCTGTAACATCTATAATTTTTCATTATTTTGTCCAAATTTAAATTTAGGCAAACCCTGTTGTTGTTGCTGTTGCAAGCCTTGTTGTTGCTGCTGCTGTAAGTCGTTTACTATACAATTTTACGCAAATTGTGTTTTTAGGTCCTTGTTGTTGCGGCGGCGGAGGCGGAAGAAAGCGTCGTAGCATTGTTGACATGATGTCGCGCAAATTCTCCGATGTGCTTTTGCCGGAAGTCAATCAAGATGCCATGATGACAGTTGGCTGCGGAGGCAACCCTCAGGGAGTGTCACTTTCACCTCTGCAACACCTCTGCTCCCAGATTCCTCCTTCGCAAAGAGTATTAACAAGAACTTAGTAATAAATCAACAATTTGTACCTTAAGGGACCAGCCTGCCAACAGATCACTCAACAGCAACAGTTTCCGCTCTCCCAGAATATTTTCAATCATATGAATTCAAATGGAGCTGAATTTGATTGTCAAAACTGTGCCGGCAATGGTGCTGGAAACTGTCCTAACGGCGCATGTCCAAACTGTCAAAATAATGGAGGTCATTGCTCCAACTGTGCACAAGTGGGCGGCGGACAGATGTGCAATGGGCCAATGTGCAACCCACAGTCAAATGTGTTCCGCCCGATGGCGGAAGAAAACACGTTCAATCTGTCACAAAATTTCGCATCACCCTGTGGATTGGGAAATCCCGGTGGACGCAGAAAGAAACGATCATTGTTCATTCGCGAACAGCGAAAGAGCTATGGACCAATTGTATTGCCAAAAGGATCTTTGGGTAAAATTATGAATAATTTTTGATCGCTTAATTAGTTTTTAAGCAGACAAAGAAGGAAATGCGCGTGCAGAGAAGCGGGAAGTGAAAAATCAACTGGTGTTCCGAAACAATTTAGAATTTGTCCTGAGACAGTCACCACTCGCTACATCTGTTAATCTATAGAATATTTTCCCAATTCCAAAATTTAAAACACTAATAGGTAGATGATATTCAGCATTACGTAGATTAATTTTTTCTGAGTAATTTGTTGATTTGAATAAATTTGACCTATAAATGTTTGATAGTTTTAAATATTTACCTAATTCTTTAGTTTTGAGTTGAACTTAAATCAAAAACACAAAATTACACGAGGTCCATTCTGATCTCTGAGCAAAATTCTCCATCTTAATTAACACTAATCTCGACACAAAAAGAATTACGGTGACTAATTGTACTAATTAATTCTAAATCTGGCGAGACCAATAAGTACACCGTACATTCGGCTTCTCGGCAAATTCAAATCTATCTGGCTTTCTGGTAAATTATGCAAATGGTTCGACGCAAAATCAATTTCAAATTAGAGATTTTGGGAAGTGGACAGTTCAGTCATTATGTATTGCATTATTATTTATTATCAACGGATTTGGGGATTGATTGGACATGGAGCTTGTTTGGACTTTGGACAATGGAATGAAATACTTGGCTATTCACAGATTTACACACTCGTACTCAAAATAGAAACAATTCGCAATATAAAAGGAATAATGGAAGAAGCAATGAATGGAGAATTGACGAATAAGAGCGGCAAACAAACAATTTCTCCGAAGAGACTTGTCCCTTTTTCATTAAAAAGACATCGTTTTAGCTGATCGCCTGTTAGAATAATCCAAATAGGGCGAATGTCTCAATTCATTAATTTGTCGCTTCTGCTAGTACTGATTCTCAAGATCCAGAATTGTCATGGCTGTTTGTTTGCCTCTCCTCTTCCATGCAATTGGCTCTTCAATCCAATAAATAGTGGAAACGCTCTTTGCCCTATGGCTTGTAACTTCCCACTATTAAGTATAGCGTCCGCTCCACTGCAGGGTAGGATTTACGTATTTATGAAATGTTAATCATTATTCATTAAAAACATTTTAAAGGGGCACTGCCAATCGCCAACGTTAACAGTGTACCACTTCCACTTCGACCCTTTTGCGCTCCTCCTTCATTACTGGCTCCGCCTATAATAACAACAACAGCAGTGCCACCAATAGCTCCATTCGTACTAGTTTTATTGATAACTGATAAGTTATAAGTTATGTCCCATTTAAAGGTTATTCCTCCACGCATATTACAGCCACCACCCCCTCCGCCACCGCCAGGTACTACTGATAAGTGATAATTTAAAAATAAACTGACCGAATTTAAGTTCAATTGATTCCCATTCGTGTCTGCGCAATGCCAATACCTGGCCAAAGAAAAGTTTGTAAAGCACCACCGCGAATTAATAATAATAATAGCAATTGCTGTCCATTTGCTTGTGATTATCAACAATGTAAGTTGTTGTTTTTTGTTTTACGCTAAAAACTAAAATAGTACAATATCAATATTATAGGTTGTTGTGCACCGGTAACAGAGGACGATATTTGCCTATGTAGTAGAAGACGCTGGAAAAGACTATATCCTATTTTAAAAAGCCAGAAATTTGACAAGTGATAATGATAACCAATAATAATAATAATTAATGACTAATACATATAGGGTCTATTAAGAAAGCACAAAACCTTACCCCAAATTTAACAGTGGGACACTATAAGAAACAGAAAAATCTTGGAGTGAGGTTATGGTTTCTTAACAGGCCCAAATAATAACATTTTCTCTCCTTTTTGTTGGATTTTTTATGAATAAATTGATTGATAGATATTGTCAAAGGCATATCTTTTCACCGCCAAATGGTTTTTACTTTTTATCACCTTCGCCATCAAACTAGAAAAAAACAAGGATGTCCAACCACTTTAAATTTAAACCTACTATCTCGGCTCAAAATGCTCCTTAGCCAATAGTTATCTTCAGCTTAGAGATTAAGCCCTGCGCCTATTAAAAGATTTTGAACTAGACATAATGGGCTATCCAATGAGCTTTGGTTGGGCCCGATCGGTTTGGCCAAACTCGAGATATGGGCTTAACAAAGTTGAAAAATTTTCAAATTTTGCTTGACTTGTCACATTTTGGGCGCCGCGACCCATCAAACAAAATGACAGGTGTTGGGGGGAGGGAAAAGAAGGGAAATGGTCAGAGCAAAGAAGAAATAGTAGGGAAAGAGTGAGGAAGCATGGCGGTAGGGGGTGCGTGAGCATCGCGGAGCGTACGCGGAGTTAGCGCCTGCGGAGCGGGTGCGCGAATTCGGAGCCGAAGGAGGGTTTAGACTTTAGACCTTTATTAGACGTATGCCAATCTTTAGACTTTAGACTTAAACGTAGGCTAAAAACAACTAGGTATGCGTTAGGCTTAGGGCTTAGGTTAAAACAATCTATCGCTTGGCCAAACGTTAGGTTTTGCCTAACTTAGGTAATCTTAATTTGACTGCGAAAAGAACATTTATGCATTTGCGAAAAAAAGAAAAAACAACGTCCAATTGTCCAATTGTCAAAAGTTATTGTATTAATAAGTGAGAGATTGTAGAGCAGTTTATTCGTACAAGAGAAAGAGAAAAAAAGCAAGGGAAAAAAGAACACGATCAAAGTAAGAAAAAAGGATGACAAATTGATAAGATATTCGTGGATAATCGGAAATTGATACATACCTACCTATACCTATTATGGGGCGAATGATGCCCGGGCACTCAGCTTGCAGTCCGAAGTGCCAGGCCTAATAAGATTCAGATGAATTTATTTTAATTGATGTTTTGGCAGACATACTATAAAAGAGAACAGTTAAGAGATAACTAATGGAACATCGGCATGTTTCCGACAAAAAAACATCAATTTATTCTGATACAAATCTACACCACCAACAAAGTTCGATCGATCAATCACGAGAGCAATCTTTGTCATCGGTAAGTTTGGTTAAAACAGAATAGCCAAATCAACATTTCACTCAGATGGACCAACACCAGCAACAAACAACTTCCCGATTACAGCATTCACGTCCAATTTATCAACAGACGACTTTTGTACAAAATTTATATGAGCATCATACTAATTATAGTTGCAGCAGTAAGCGATGCAAAAATATTCACTTTGGATTAGTTATCGAACTTTCAAAATTTGAGGTTCCGCCATTGAATCAACAAAGTTCCCCAACATTAATGTTTTAAATCCAACTTCAACAACAAATACTACCGCAAAAAAGTCTAATCCATTTGAGGAAGAAGAAGAGGAAGAGGATGACGAATTGGGAGAATTTCATCCAAACACGATAATTGATCAAATTGAGGAAAATCAACTGGTTACACTAAAATTTCCTGGATATACCCCCGACACACAAGTGAGGATGAGATATATGAATGAAATCAATAACTATTATGGAAATTAATTGCTTTTAGATTCAACAAGATGCAGATCCTGGAAAGAGTCGTCGTAAACAAATTTTTAAAACTAAGGAATTAACGCGTAAAATATCCGATGCTGGTGATATCAAAGAACATAGGAACAGACCAAAGCAGACATCTGGAACATCTTTTATCCCGTAGGGTTTTTAATTTTTTTATTCGAGTACTTAGTTTAAAATAGATTCATGCTGTTGATTATATATTTAACCATATTGCTTTAAAATTTTCAGTATTACACCGGCAGTAACCGACGCAAAAAATGCACTAAGAATTAGTTCAACCGAAGAGTGGAGACGAATAAACGAGTGGCTAAAGGTCGCTATTGATCAAAATGATATTCAAAAATTAAAGAAGTTACTCGACTCGTTGATGAGTGTAAGTTTTGCAATTTTGTTTAGGTATTTTACTTTATCCAAGCTATGTGGTAGACTGACAGAACAAGGTTATCCAACCCACCATAAAGGGACAGGGAGCTTTTAAGGACCAGATCCAAAACTTCAAAATATTGTCTATTTTTCTACTGACAAATTACCGAAGCCAACCGACTTGGTGACGGCCGACCTCGAACGCCACCCCAACTCCAAGTTCAATGCATTTCGCCAGTAGCCAAGCAGTCTTATACCCCGCCACAAAGTGGTTGGAACTTGAAATCATTTCTATTAAAAGGCCCAAGGTCGAACTGATCTTTTTGTGCAAAGTTTTGGGAGGGAGTTAATCTTTTCCATTAAAAATGCATTAACAATAAGAGCTTTTGTGTCGGTTGGTCAGTATCAGCAGTGGAATTAAAATACCAAGTTATTAAATAGGTATTAATCTATGTACTTATTTAGTTTTTATTTTTAGACTGATATTAATGTGGAATTGTTACGTGAAACCGACTCCGTCAAATTAATAAAGAATCTGCAGAAATTTCCCAACAAAGGTATGCATTACACTGATTATCTACTCTATTTCGCATACCACGATTTCCTTTTTGAGATTTTTAAAATCCTAAGTGGTGTACTAATAGAATCACTTAGAAAGTGATTTTATCCAAAGATTATGTTTCGAAACGAATTCCCTTTCCTTTCTATTATTACTTTTTCTTTGTAGTAGATACGTATAGCTATAGGTTATAGGCTTATATAGTTATAGGGCATACCTATTATATTACCTACCTCCTACCTTTACCTATTATCTAGGTACCTCTATCACTCTACCTAAAAATAAAAACGTAAAAATAATGCTAGCCGCCACTGTGTAGCCGTGTAGTATGACAAAATATAAATGCAATATGCAAATAACTACATAGCTATAGTATAAAAATTTAAAAAATAAAAACTAAAAAGTCTCTTTATTCGTTTGATAGATAATTGCTATCTACTAAATTTCTAAAACAAATACCTAAATCCGTAGGTAGTAGGTACCGACATATAATCTAATTTTACTTTTTTATTCATTTAATTCTTGGTATCTAGTAATATCTAAAATAAATATAATCTATAATCCGATTTTAGAAATCGCTAATGCTTCATTAAAGTTGGTTGAAAAGTGGAGATATACAATACGACGCGACAAAACCAAAGACGAGATGCAGCAGAGGCGCGAGCATAAAAATGTCGGAACAACCGTTTCGGGCAAAAAGCGAAATCAAAGCGCTGAATCGGAAACAGGTTTGAATAACTAAATTATGTGCCCAAAGTCCGGAGGTTTAGAATTTTACTATCATATCTTTATTACCGGGACTAAATAGCATCATTACCATGACTTAATGGACTATAATTTTTAAGGAGATGCAACTTCAACATCTAGCGGCATGACAAAGAATACAATTTCACGGAGTATTGGCAGCGCAGGATTGACGACAGCAACAGCTTCGACAATGATTAACCAGGATATTTCTGGAATGCCAAAGGAAGGGATCAAGACGACAGTGAAGGCCCGAACAAAAATGTCTAAGCCGCGATTAACTGGTATGAAACTAGAATTAATTATCAATCAAACTTTAAATAAAATTTGGGAGGATATTCAAATTACATTGAAATTTTTAATCAAACATTAACTAGAAAAATAAGCTTTCGATTTCCGCCATTTCCAGGTACTGGTTTGCAATTTGCATGTTTGCAACTCATCTGCGGATATCTTTTCCAATTGAGATTAAAGAACAAAATCATTCATATATGTTCGTTGTTTTTTGCGGGTGCCCATGCTCATTTTTAATACCTTTATCACAATTTATAAATACCGATGATTCAATTTATAACAGGTAAAGAGTAAGTATTTGTTACAGCTGGTGGATTTAATTGCCGTTTGCAGGGTTAAGATTCGGCTTTCACATATACTTTGACTTTGAATTTTATGTTATAATATTGCATGTGGATATATGTCCATTATATTTCACGCTTTTTCTTTATTTTCGTAATAGGTCGATCTTTTCATAGATACCTAGTAATAGGTATTAATACCTGTCTATTCATTTGCATTAATTAGTCGAACTAGATCAAGTTTTAGTTCTACCTGGAATTCATTATACGTATGATCAATGGGCAATTTGATCAAAATCTAGTAAAAACAGATCTACTGATAAACGATAAAAGTATGTCTGCTGGATACTTACTACAACGAATCATCCATAAGTTATTGTTATTACTAGGTATTACTGGAAGCAATATGTTTATGTCATCATTTCATCACTTATTTTATATATTATCTTTTATCAATCTGCATTTTAACTCCGAAGTCACACTAACCCAGTAAAACTTGGCTCAATTAAGCAGACCTGTTTTTGTTTCGCCATTTCATTATTGCTGCCATTTAGAGCTAATAAGTAATTACACCTATATGATTTTTTAATCAATCAAATGAGCATGGGCGTTTATTGACAAAAAAATAACCAAATTTATGGAAACCAAAATATAATTTTTATGATATTGGTAGTACTAGTGTTTATGCAAATTTTAATTTAGGTCTGGAAGGATTCGATGTTAATGATGGAGCATCAAAAAGTTCCGAAAAGGACAAAAGACCGGGATCGTTTTCACTTTCAGCATCAAAACAGGACGGAGGCAAGTTTATTATTTTTTAAATGCATTTCTTTTATTTTAATTTTAAGGTTCTTTCGGGACAAATAATTCTTCATTTGGCAAAATTATGGAAGCAAAAATCCAGGTATTTCGAATTACATCACAGAATCTTCAAAACTAAAATTTAATTTTGAGGCTCAAACTACTCAAGCCAAGAGAAAGCAGGTGGATATCATGTTAAGTGACAACTTTATGGACTGCTTGTCGGGGCCTTCATCTGATATTGCACCGCATACCAAAAAATCGAAGATAATTCGTAAAAAATTGAATCCAGCCGTAGCAGAAGATCAAAACAAAAAAGTATGTTAGAACCTTAAGTTCAAAGATTTATTTCACTCAATTTAGAACGACATATTTGCCAAGTCATCTTCCATTGATGAGGAAACGGCTGCGGCAGCATCAAGAAAGAACTCAACTGGCGAAGTCAATGTTCGTCGGGTTCATTTTTCCGGTAATTTAATCACTATTTTAACTAGCATAATTTTTAAATTTAGATGAAATTGGTAAAGAGCTGGTGCATGTCCAATTATTCGGTTATTTTTATTTTGAAACAACAAAAAATTGTATCCTTATTAAGAGATCGAAGAGGGCGAAAGAATCAATGTCTCCAAAATGAGCAAGGAAGAAATCAAGCACTTTGACTCGCTTCGGGAAAAAATAGATGTCCAGAGATGGCGTCAAGAATTTTCCATCAAAGATCCGAAATTGGTATATTTGTATAATTCCTTTCAATAAGTTTTCGCATATATTTCACAAAATCAGATGCCTCCTGGTTACAAGCCCCAAATTCCGCCATCTGTTTCTCAGCAACGCAATTGGATGAGTCCAACCACAGGCCAAATTATCAAGGAGAAGAAAATTGAAACATCAGTAGGTTTTCTAGGGTTTTTAAATAAAAATTAAGTCTATGATATCTGAATCAATTTAGTGGAAATTATTGGCCGTTGATATTGGCACGGAAGCTATGATTAACATAATTCCTGGTTCCAAGAGCCAATCAAAGGAAATTGAACTCCGACGCCAGCAGAGTGTGATGGAAGCGATTTCATTGCCACAAATGTTCGATTTTTCTAACTTAATTATTATTTTGTAATTTCAAATTCAGAAGTTTACCCATAACAGAAATTGATGAGCAAACTTTGTTCATGCAACGCAGCGAAGCTATGGAACGTGAATCGAAGATTATCCCACTTACGCTCATTGAATTGAACAATGGTATTAATTTCAAGTTTTAATTTAGTATACTAACATATTTTCAAAATTTTAGAAAGGATTGCCGAAGAGACAGACTTGGAAATCAGTCATAATAAAGAGGAAGAGACTGTTATTAAGAAAGACGATGAAGAAAATGGCCTTGCTTTTGGTGAAGAGGCTGAACGAATGGATGAAGTGAAAACAAAAATGTTAAAAAATGAAAAAAAAAACCAATTATAGGACGAATTGAAATCAACTCTCGAAAAGATGGATGAAATCGAATTGAAAGAAGAGGAAAAAGAAGCGATTGAAACATTCGCCATTGCTAGTCCGGAACCTGAACTAAAGTCGGACAATTCGGTGGAATCAGTCCAGGTTTAAAAACATTATCAATAAAAGGGATAATGGCGTGCATATTTAGGCACCGAGTATAAAAGAAATTCCGACCGAACAATGTGTAGAAGATATAAAGCAAACTGAAGAAGAAAGAGAAGATCTTGTAACTTTTTATTTTTTATTACTAAGTATATTATATCATAACCTTCATGCTCATATTAAGGATATCAGAGAACTTCCTGCGAATTCTTCCGCACAACAAGCAGCGATCGCTCAGGCGGAAAATTTTTCTTTGTCAAAAATGCAACAGATAATGTATTTAAATTCTTAAATGATCACAGTGAATTAATGATTTTATGATAGGAAAAAACTCGGCGAAGGCAAAGGACTCGATCCGAATCTGCTGATGCGCATTTCGACCATGGTTGGGCCAAATACTCAACACCAGACTTCACCCCAGAAATCGGAAGGCAGTGCTGGAGAACAAACTCAAATGCCAATAATTCCTACATTGATTGCACCAACAACATCGATTTCTACTCCCAATCACACACAACAATTCTTTGCCCGTCCTCCACCACCATTTGGACCACATTCTACCTCGCCATTGAGAGGGATTTCTTATCCTCGTCTGCCATTTCAGGGATCTGGAGGTTATGACAAATGACAATTACAGATATATTTAAAATGAAATCTCAAATTTTAAGGCCGCATCCCATTCCCTCCGCCAAATTTCTCTACACCGCCTCCTCCGATACCACGCAATTTTACGCCAAACACGCGGATCAATCAATTCGACATCCGACCGCAACCATTTGCCAGTACCGACCAGTCAACTATTTTAGCAAATGGTAAAAAGGACTTTTAAGCAAAAACATTTTTATTTCTATTTATTTGTTCTTTCAAAATAAAAATTAAGACAATGCCGCTACATCTTTATTGTTACCTCCATCATCAGAACAAGAGAAAAAAAATGAATTTGGTAAATTTGTGACAGGCTCTTTCATGTCATTATTATTTGAATTGCAGTTCTACAACCTGGAGCGTCGCATGGAGAAAATGTATCGGATGTTCATTTGAGCTCAACTGGCGACGCCAAACATGAATTACCAAATCAGAAGAGCAATCAAACCTTGTCATTGAATGAGGCGAACGCATTGGTCTCGCCTTGCACCTTCTTTCTTAGGTATTAAAAATAGAGATTGTTTAAATTATCAAATTATACAATGTAAAAGGTTCGGACGTTGCGATTTCAATGAAAAGTGCAAATTTTCTCATGGTGAAACACTGACAATGGGCGTGAAAATGGTAGGATTCGTAATATATACTATTTAGTAGTATCCAATGAGAAAGTTGTTCACTTTTATAGGCAATGCGAGGAATAAATGTTGCTGCGCGTGGTAGTGGGTATGGTCGTGGAACGAGGGGTGCATTTGTAGCAAGAAGCGGCGGCAGAGCCGGAGACAATATGGGTCAAAATTCCACCACCGACAGTGATTTTGGAGTAAATCGATATGATAGCAGGTAATGTGTTGATTTAATTAAAAAAAACTATATTTTGTCAAAACTATGATTTATGAAAATTAAAAATCGAAATACAATTTTTACTGTAATCTGTCATAACACTAGACGTCGTCGTGGAGGCCGCTATGCAGCTTCACCCGTTAGATCGGGCGAAACTTATCGCAATCGCCGTTATCATTCGCCATTAAGACGCCGTCGTTCGAGGTTAGAGCCGAAAACTTAATTCTTGGTTGTATAGCACCATTTAAATTCTCAAATTATGTTAACAATTTTAATTTAAACATTTAAGGTCACGGTCAAGTGATCGGTATAATCGTCGACGTCGGACAAGATCTCGATCAAGATCAAAAGATAGAAAAAGTTCGCGCCGTACCAATAGGCATCGCAGTAGTTCTTCATCATCATCCTCAAGCAGGTGAAAAATGCTAATATTTGACATTTGGAAATACATTTATATTCAATTTTAGCAGTCGAACGTATTCGCGCTCACCAACACCGAAAAAAGAGGGTAATGGCCAAAAGAGTGAACGCAAATATGAAGATAGACAAGGAAGGGAAAGTCGTTCTCCAGCTCCGGATGCGCGTTCAGCTGAAAATAAACGTAGGACAGAAAAGAGTGATGAAAACGCAAAAGCTACGGATGACAATAATTCCGCAGACGAATGCATATTGGTGGAGTAAATAAGTACAAGAATTACCGTATGAGAATTGAGAGGATACGGGCCGAATTGTGTTATTTCGTATTCCATTTTTCTCACGATTAGTAACTATTATTTCAGTTCGCATCCACAGACAAATAAAATTAATTTTTTTGCTTCCAAGTTCCAACGCTTAAAATGAGAGCAAACAGTTTTTATTATATGGCATTGAGAAGTGTATGCAATTAATGTATTGTGTGTGATCAATTACTACTTAGTTAAGTACTAGGGTAGAAGGTTATGCATTAATTTAGTGTGGACACATTTCGAATTTGGTTTTGTCTTCTTCATTCGTGCAAAAGATGGTCGCCGCCCATTCAGTAATTGATGCTTCGAAAATAGTCAGCCAAAGATCCTGTGGTCTTGCTACACATTTCTAAAAGATCAAACTTTAGAGGATACAATCAACCGCTTGCCAAATACGTATCGACTAATTATTAATTAATATAGATATTTTAATAGATACTTAATTTCATCTATCGCCACCAATCCAAGTTTGAATTCTAATTTATGTAATTCGCCGTGCGAATTGCATGTTTTTTGGTGTTCGAAATAGAGGGAACAAACTACAAAATAAAAAACAACTTTTGCCATTCAAAAAATTGGATCCGTGGCTATCGATTGATGAAATCGGGAGCTCGTATAGGCAGTAACTATTAATTAACGATACCTGGCTGAACTCCTCCTTCATAAATCGAAATGATGAATGCTGTGTAAAAAGAATGGTGGTGGGTATATCAAAATTTGAAAATCAACCTTTGCCCGTTTTGTAAATGAAGAATCCGTTTGCAGCTTTCTTGCCTGAAAATTTTGAAAAAGCTATTACCCACCATTCCTATTACCTATTAAATATCTTATTATTAAGATTAGTTCATTTTTACCGATTATTCTTTCATCATCAGCCTGAAATTTTAAATGGGAATAAAAATTTTCATTTTTTCAGCTAAATTTTGAAAAGTACCTGGAGCACGAAATATCTGCAAAATTTGTTGAATAAATTCATGAATTTATGTGATATGATGAATAATACTTTTCGCCCTCGAATTTCAATCCGTTTGCAAGCGCCACATCCGACTTAAAATGTTTAATATTGCTATACCGTACTTTTTCAAATAAGTCAAATTGTATCGAAATTAAGCCAATTAATTTGATTATGCAACAATGTAATGAAGCCTGTCACGCCCGATAAATACTCGTTACCCGCGATAAAACAGGCAACACGACATTATCTCTCCATGTTTTTTTTAAATTTGACACGATAAGTCATAGTCATAGCTCATAGGTAGTCATAAAGTTATGAATTATGACTTTGACCAAGATGGTTACATTTCCATACTCGTTCGTTTCATCTCGGCGAGAACTTTCGATTTTGAATTGTACTTGTACACTAGGGTCTGTCCCACAATTATATTACCACCCCTCCCTTCCTCGTGTTCACATACTCCCAGTGCACCAGAGAAGCTGAAATTTGGAGAGAATGTGGGAAAAGGAAAATAAATAAGACCCTGAAAAAAGCAGACAGACCGTGCTAGAGAAAAAAAAAGTGTTCTTGACCACAGTACATTTGGTCCCAAAATTGGCGTCCCATATTTATATTACCACTTTATATAACTGCCTGTATCATCTCGAAAACTAAAAACATGGACGCAATGAATGAAAAATCTAGTAATTTGTGTGCCCGCCTTTCTCTGCAAACAGTTTCTTCACCCGCTTTGGCATGCTTCCGACCAGTTTTTCAACGTAGTGCACTGGGAGTATGTGAACACGAGGAAGGGAGGGGTGGTAATATAATTGTGGGAAAGACCCTACAGATACAACAGAATTGATAAAGTACGATATAGGTATACCTAGTTCAAAAGTTTGTTGGCATTTTGTTAGCAAAAACTTACATTTTTAAGGCCATTCATAGCAGCATTCACCTCGGATTGTTCTAACTTAAATTTTAGTGAATTAAACAATTCAGCTGGCTGAATAATGGAAATACATTGAAATTATCAGATTTTCCCCAAATGCTTCCATCAAGACCGCAAATAGCGGCTTTGGACACGAACCCGGTGCCTAAATTTAAAAAGCAGCGTATTTATGTATTATCATTTATCAGAAACGGCTAATTTTATAAGGTATTACAGTTAGAATTAGATCTATAAACTAAAATAATAGGTATTTACCGATAAGATTGTTGTTGACAAGATCTGGCCACGACATTATGATGCTTTTGAGATTTGCTTAAATTTAAAAATCAAATTAGTTTAAAACTTTAAATTTAGGCAACATCATCTTAAAGAATATATTTCGACAATGAAGAGGAAATGAATGTCTTACTAGAAGACAAACGATCGGATAGGAATAGGAATCCACTTTCATTGTGGCTTGACTGCTCCCGCCTCCGCTTTTCTCTATTCTTTCGACTGTGTGAGTGAGTGTTTCTCACATCAACTTCACTCGCTTAGAGGCCTAAAGCAAGGAAGCCTCTGTTCCACTGAAAGAAGTAGCAAGCCATGGCCAATCGATCTTGGCCGATCGATCTGTTCCGAGGGAAGATGAATAAGAAAGAGTAAAGGGATCCAAGGAAATGAATAATTATTCGATAGAAATCGGGTCAGATTATAGGATGCCTTTAATGAGTAATGAGAGTGATGCTTGATGGGTTGTAATTGAGTAATTGTAAGTAAAAAAAGACGAGTTATTGGCAAATCCAAATCGAAATTCTCACTGGTTAGATAAAAATTTAAATGGAGACAGAATAATGCTCGTAAGGGAAATAACAAGTTTCATTGATAAATTTAAATGGATAAATGAATGGGGCTAATTTTTGTTTGTGCCCACTGCACATCATCTCTCATTCGTAAATTATTGTTATTGAGATTCTTCAGTTGTTCTTTACACACTCTTCTTTTTCATTCGTAAGTTATTGTTAGTTTAAAAAACCGGCATTGCGCATCTAATATTAAAAACCGGCATTTAATATTCCCCACAAGTCCTTCCACTAGGACAAAACATGGAAAATCACCATTAAAAACAGCTTTCCCAAAAAAGCCAATCGATGGGAATTGTAGACTTTGATCTCCTCTACAAGATAGTATCAATTCACTATTGCTCATCCGACACTTTATTCAACAGCAGTATTCATTGATGTTTCTCGTAGTATAAAGGGAACTCTGGGAGTGCTTTAATCCCCAAATCCTCTTCAACAAAAAGTGTATTAGTTTCGATCTTGATGTCACACTGGTTTATTGTTTAAAATTTCAAAAAATAAGCGGTCCATACTTATGTCTCCACAGTCCGTTCTTGTGTGCCTTTTGGTGCATTTGTCTGGAAGATTAA
Organism: Radopholus similis; assembly: GCA_013357305.1. Lineage (NCBI taxonomy): Eukaryota > Metazoa > Nematoda > Chromadorea > Rhabditida > Pratylenchidae > Radopholus > Radopholus similis. The sequence continues at coordinate 50,697 of VAHH01000162.1, forward strand.
TGACTCCCAACTCCCAAGTGAGAGGCGGAACGCATTTTATCAGTTTTGCGCATCTGTACTGAATGATGAACACGATGAAGGACGGCACTCAACAAGTCACTTGTTTGAAAAATTGTCCGAA
>VAHH01000163.1:0-50810 GCA_013357305.1 Radopholus similis
TCGCCGCTCGGAACGGCGAATGTGAGAATTTCCCAAATTCGCCGGCGAATTCCGGAAATCGCCGCTCGGAACGGCGAATGTGAGATTTTCTCAAATTCCCCGGCGAATTCCGGAATTCGCCGATTTTCGACTTTCGCCGTAACATATATTCCGCATTCGACGGAAAAAATATGTCGGCATTTGGCGTATTGTTCCAATTTAAAATTTTGATTTAAATCAAAAAACGCAAGCGACACAAGTCACAACTAGCACTAGGACGTAGGACATAGCAGACGCACAATGACAAGGCAGAACAAAGCATCCATTATTTTCATTTTTTGCCAGTTAACAATTGATGAAGCTAGAAGCTAACCATTTATAACTTGAACGATGTCTAAAATATCTGGTAAATTCTCACATCGGGAAAATCCAGATATCTTCAAGCGTAAAGTGCATCGAGATCCGAATGATGAGATCGCGAAAATTAATTCATTTGTAAGTTCTCTTCATTATGATGCATTTGGAATCAAAATCTGCAGGCGGATTACATGGGAGTCAAAAAGAGGAAATTGCTGCGCCAGGTCCACGATGGAACAGTACCGACATCCAGATTGTTTTCCGGAATTTCGATTTACGTAAACGGACTCACAAGTGCGACAAATAAAAATACCTATTTATCACTGGACAGGACAAATAACACCGGCACTTTTCAGATCCTCCTGCTTCTGATTTGCGCAAAATTATCGTGGAAAACGGCGGTGAATACCATCACAATTTCTCGAATAAGAGCACCACCTTTATGGTGGCAAGCTGCATGGCAGCAACAAAGTGGAAATTACTACCGCGTTCAATTGTTGTAATTCGGCCAGAGTGGATAGTGGAAAGGCAATTTTTTAATTTCCGAAGCTATCTGGACTATTTTCTTCAAGCATAAGGTCCAGAACCAGATTACCAATCCCCAATTTCTTGCTGCTCCCCAACATGGGACTCTCTTTCACTAAGAGGAACATTCGAAATGCTAACAACGCGAGGCAAACTCTCATCAGTGAATTTACGAATATACATCGGAACAGTCAGAGCCAGAAAGTTGGAAGAGAAGGACCGAAGAATAATTTCACAAAAAGAACCGTTGAATGTCCTCGGCTGTACGATGAAATCCACAGAAAGCCAGAACCATCAATCAAAGAAAAAAATGGAATATTTGGAAAGGTGTGGCTGGTAGTATTCATTGCAATTGCTAAAAACAGTTTCATTGTGTGTAGGTTGACACAACGGTGAAAAAAGAGTGGGAAAAACGAAAAGGCATCAACCATTTCGAGTATGGATGGGTCGGCAACAAAACACATCCGGACAGCATTTTCGTTGGAAAACTGGTCATCCGATACAATAAGGGTAAAAAATAAGAATTATTTCAAATTGTTATTAAAATTTCGCTCACAAGTATTTAGGAATCAGTGATGAGAAAGAATCACCGATGGATCATCTGATGGCCCTTTACAAAAACCTTTTGGACGATTTGCAAACTTTTCACGTGAGAACTTCAGTACGATTCATGGAACGCGTTTTCAACACGAAATCGAATGTGCATTGTGTGGGTATTAATGAGATTACACTTAAACATGAAATTCGTTCCATAGGACTGGCTTGAATTGATAGCCATGTTGAAATCGCGGATTAACGCTGAATGCATGTGTAGGCACGGCGCTCTGCTCTTCCCCTCTCCAACAGAACAGAAATGAGAACCTCACATCCCAAAACCGAACTAACTGCCAATGATTAGTGCAAAACATGACATTTTCACGCTTCATACCTTTGCCCGTTCGATATGTAATTATTATTGAATGTAAATAATGTTTTTTTGCTTTTATTTGATGAAATTGAAATAAATATGCATTGAAAGGTAACTGATGACGTTATATCTTCAGTAAAAAGGCTGTGCCGACTCTTTTTTGTGTGGCCTCTTTGCGTCTTCTTCGGCACTTTTCTGCAAAAATTTTCCAGGTTTGGAACTCTGTTTTCCCTCACCTTTTCCTTCTTCTTTTTCTCTTTCTTCTTCTTCTTCTTTTTCTCCTTTTCCACACGGTCTTCTCCTTTCTGTTTTTTGATTCTCCTTTCATTGTCTAAAATTGGATTTTGTTTGTTTAGTTCTTTCTTAAAATAACCTTCCGGCTCATCCAATGAACGCTTGATCCTCTTCCGTTGTCGTTTGTCATCTGCAATCTCCTCCATAAATGAAAAACCAGGTGCGGAAGTTTGCGCAAACAAATCAGGGTTTGCTGCTGATGTAGCGTCCTCAAGGTCAAAGAAGCGATTCCCATCGGGAATTGGACCTTAACAAATTAAATAATTATAAAAGTTAGGCTACCATTATCATTTATCACAAATTTCTAACCTGGCGTCAGCTTGAAACCGACCATTTGGCTAGCTGTTAGATTGTTGATTTCACGAGTCATTATCGGCGGATCTTCTATCAGTTTACGAAGAGAACTGTAAATTTTTACCCCTTTGATGAGTAAAACAGGTAAAAATCAATCATAACCATTGTGAGTCTGCTTTTTTGTTGATGTGTGAAGCGCCGCATACATGTGGCAGAAACGAGGCTAGATCTTCTCGTGGTTTTTTTAGGCCACAAAACCTATTATAAGCACCGCTCAGTTCGAACCTTGACAAGAGATCTTCGCTTCCAATCAAATGACTTGGTGCTGTAATTTTACATGTCTAATTGAACTCTCAAATGACAACGGAATAACTGCAGAATACTACTCTCGCCAAAAATGTATATGTCATGTCATTTGATTCCTCTTAACGAGCTAAGTTACCAAAATCTTGTTGATCCAATCAATTTGAGCCTAATTCTAGTACCTACCATTCGAATGCCCCTTTTCCGGCAAAAGTAATATTCTGTAGTTTTATCATGACGGCAAAGTTGAACTTACGAGGCAATTCAGGTTTTATTCCATAAAACGGTGACACAAGTGACAGTTGTGATTGACTTCCCTTCAATGATATTTTAGTGCGTAATAATCCGGATGAGGTGCTTCCTAGCTCCATTTTTCTAAAAAATTAAAAATAATTGAAATGCAAATCCGTATTCGGTGTCAATTTGGAACTCACCATAAAAAACTTGTTATTACAGAATAGGTATAAGAAGATTACAGGGTGTGAGGCTGTGAGGTTGTTCCGTTGTTGTGGTTTAATGGAAAGCAGAATGCCAAACTGGCAATAAATTATTTTTAAATGACACTACTGACTGATACTAGTAAGTAGTAATATTTTCCATTTTCTCAACCAGAGTTAAATAAAAAGTTAAATTTAAAAGTCACATTTCTCCTATACTAATAACTAATAAGTAATACCTAATAAAGCTTAAAAGCTTTTCGGCCATTCAATTTCGATCAACGCAATTTATTCTTTCTTCTTTGCATCATGCAGCGGTGGTTTCTTCTTCCCTCCCAGACTCTCAAGTCTCTCTCAGATCGCCGCTCTTTTGAGTATCACTTCACTTTCGTTGCCAAGGAGAGAATGCCATTTCGTTTTCCCTCTGACATATGGCCGCCAGTTGTTCATCGCTTTTTCAAGAAAGAACGAAGTTAGTCGGTAAATAAAGTGACGGACGGGAGTCGGATGGATCACATTAACCTTCCCCCTGTTCTTTCCACTCCGATTTCGATCGAATCTGACCTCCGTCGATCACTCTCCTCTCATATATCCTTGTAAATTACCTTGCCACCCAATAGACGAGGAGTTCTAAGACTTCACTAAGTGAACAACAATACCGATAAACGCACACAAAAGTATGGATAAGTTAAATCAACAGGTAGGTACGGGATGAAACATTTGTCATGTTCCTTCAAACTACGTGGTGAATAGATTCGTGACCAAGTGCGCGACTCAAGCTGGCGTGGAGGCGGCGGCTATTATGGTCCACATTCGACTTATGGAGAAATTGTGGAAAAAAGGTCCATTCATCACTGTCATTTCTACTTTCTTATCATCTATTAATTCTTTATATATTATATGTAATACCTATTACCTACCTAGCTTCGAAGAAGTGAAAAAAACTGGACGTCATGCCAGCGCATGCCGATTATACGACATGTGGGTTTGTGGGTAATAGTGACAATGAAAATTGCGCATACCATTCAAACAGGTACCATCCCGAGATCGGCTCTCTCCGGAAGTCGAAAAGTTACAGCGCTTTGGCCCCAACAAATGGAGTCGAATACAAGTAACCGGCAGCTGCAGCGTGAGTGAAATCCCAAAGCATTTGTCAGGGATCGAAAGGTTGATCCGGATCTGCGTCCATACAACTCGTACAAACCGAAACAGGGCGAGTGGAAGGTGGAGTTGGAGAAACCACATCACATGGCTCCGACCAAGGGAAAAAAGACACCATGGCTGACACTTCCGCCTTTGCCTCCTGTCACCGCGCACGGGCTGAATTAAATATTACTTCTAATTTTCGTTTAGAGTTCGCGTCGACAACGACCAGTGCCCGGAAGTTTGACGCGCTTTGAAAACTTTGAACTCTACTGGAATGGACGTGCCAAGGGCCTGAACTATTCGCAGCCGTTCCTTTATGAGCCGAACAGAGACAATTACGACATAATGGAGGACCGGCGCTACCATCGCCTCTATTGGGCCCAACACCTCATCCCAAGCCAGCCTACAGTATATTTCTGTACTGAAAGTGGAATACTGAATTTAAAATGAACAGGCACGCCATGGACGACAGATCATGCTGACAGCATACTAGTTGGACAACCGCTGTCCCTGCACTGTGGAGATGTGAAAGGCATCAACCGGTCTCGGATTTAATTTCAACCGGATCAAAAATAATTGATCTAAAATCTCCAAAATTTCATTTTAGTAGTTGGTCAAACAAATCGAAAATGTCCAAGTTGTGTTACCTATATCGATTTTTCGATATTGAAACTCCTCATGACAATAGTCTTTTAACTGTACAGAAGTTATGCGTCGGAATAAATCGCTTCTTATTTACTTTTTTCCTCCGCTGCGCTTCTTAACCCCCTTCTTTTGGGCCGAGTCCTGCTTCACCTCCACATTGCTCGTCTCCAGTTCTTCCTTGCTCACTGCCCCGCTCTCCACCTGTTGACGGATCTTCGTCTGAGTCTCGAAATGCATCATCAGATCGTGCAACTGCTCCTCCAGCGCCGAGATCTCCACTCGACGCAATTTTTCGAGCTCATCCTTTTGCTGAGTCAGCGTGTCTTTGTCCTTGCGAAGCAGCGCGCCCATTTGCCGTTCCTCTTCCAGTTCCTTTTGCTGTGTCTGACAACGAGTCTGTGATTGCTGCAACTTTTTGTCCAGCTGCTGTTTGGCCGCCGATGTGGAGGCAAGTTCTTCGCGAAGCGATGCGAGTTCTTTGCGAGTGCCCCTAAGCTCGGATTCCAGCGTGTTCATCTTCTGTTGCGACACCCGCCCATGCTGATTAAAATGTTCTTCCATCTCTCGCATTTTCTCCTCGTAGTACAAACGTTGGTTCTCGAGTTGACTGGTGAGGAGACAAGTATACTCCAATTGGACGGCGCTTATTTTTTCGTTTTCTTTCTGAAAAGACTGAGTATGCAAAAATGAACAGGCAGGTGGTACCCCTCACCTCCAAATTTTCCACAGCACCTTCTCCATCGTATTCCACCATTTTTCCTAAAAAAATAGATTGTTACATATTAAACACATCGTCTAAAACGAGCCGTCGGTCGAATTTTGAATAAGTCGATGCACGTAGTTGTCTCCAGCGTAATCCCATACAAGCTTTCCGCCCACTTGAAGCGTAAAAATATGCGATGTTCTCTCGTAGTGCCTATAAAGCTTAAGAAATATTGTGGATTGTTCTTTCCACTCACTGGTATGCGTGCGCTTCTGCATAACGGCCGCAACCCACGTTTCCGCAAATCAAACACATCCACAAGTCAGAAGTAAGGCCACAATCTAATGCGTATGAGCAATTGAAACACTTTTTTATCAATTTCAGGTACCAAAGCATTTCTGATCCGGAACGAGTTCGGGAGTTTGAGTATAACGACAAACCGGGCATCTAAATAGTAAATAAAAATTGAACAATTTGAGCACTTGTTTACGTGGTGTCCGCCCATTTTCCGATGCATTCGGCGTGGAAAGAATGATTGCACAGGATGATTAGCACGTTCTTCTCTTCCATTCGCTCCAAGCACACCGAACAAGTTGGTGTTTCTCCATACGTCGGATCGGCAACAAGTCCAACAACATCCATTCCGTTTTCCTGTTATTAAATAAATTATGTTTTTTGCAAAAATTGATTTGCAAACAGTCTCAATGGAGTCAATGAAACGGAGCTTGCATTTATCCGGCTCGATAGAGTTGAACTCAATATCATTGTATTGAGAGTAGAACGAATGTGCTGCTATCTATATTCGTTAACAAATTTATGACAAAATGACACTGAACTTGCCGATGTGTTGAATTTGATCACAACCATGTACTTGTTCGGTGTATCATCCCGAATCACTTTCATCAACGCAATCTCGGTTGCTGCTGGCCGCACAAAGTTGAAAAGTTCGCGACATGTGAAGAATGCCGGAACGTCGATCATGCACAGCAAAACAGAATCGCTTGATATCGTTGTATATCCACTATAGTTAAAAAAATTTATTGATTAAATTTGCGCAATTGACCTTTTTTCTGGGCACAAAATGAGTACTCCTTTGTGCTTCTCAACAAAAGGATTACCGTAAAAGAAAGGTCGATTATCGGGGCCTAAACTTTTATTTTAAAAGATTGCGCGATTAATCAATTATCATAGAACCTGCAGTTGCGAGATCAAGTAAACCCGGATCGCGAATTGGCGGGATTGAGATAGTCTCGTTTGTTTTCTCATTTTTCAACACGTTTTTCACATTCTTCGGCAGTCTGTTGGCCTCCACTGCACTGGAATAACGCTTCTTCGAAGCCACTTTATCACCAACAATAGCAGGAGAGGGCGATGTAGCAGTCGTGATCGCAGATGCAGGAGTAGCTGTAGTGGCAGCTAATGTGTTCTTCGGTTTATTCGCTTCCATGTTGGTGTTGGAAGTTGAACAACTTTGGAATAGAATATAGATTCAATCAACAATGTAATGTGCTAAATGGGATTGGGATCTCATGAACTCATGATGCCAACTGGATTCTGGATTTGCTTCATTTAAAATTGTCGAATAAATGGGATGAAATGTCATTTTATTTTTTTCACCATTCCGTTCATCCGTTCAGCTTGATCCTTAAAACGTTAAAACCGTTTACCGGAGCCGATAAAAGAATAAAGAACTGTATAAAATCATAAAATGGTTGCGCATCCCACGCTTGCCCTCATTAACTCATTATAAATCTCGAGCATGATTTTTGATAACAATTTTCAAACCTTTGTCGGGCGCAGCTGCACACACAAAATTTAGAATAATTTGTTGCCTTTGCAGGTTTTACGCTTTACTCTGCTTATCGTATCGCAACACTATGACGAAGGTTTGTCATATTTATGTATGACAAATTTTCAATGTTCCAACTTTTCAGGAGCCCGAAGTACCTGAGGAGGGGACTGATCAGATAACGTATTATCGCGAAAAGTGCGAGAGCCATGCCGCCCAATTGAAGGAGATACTTGAAGCCTGCAACGAACGTGTCCGATCTACGGAAGATTCCACCGAAACCTGCCACATGGTACATATTATATTAATATGATCCCCTAATTTTGTCCAAATTAGGTTTAACCAAATCGATAAGCGATAACTTGATAAAAGTGGAAACTGGAATGAAATCAATTAAACATATTTCACAAGTTCTATTTGTAAATTTGTATTCTATTTATATACCACCACAATTTAAAATTGTGAATTAATACTCCAATTCATTGATGACATTTTAAAGGAGATGGTCGACTACGTTCACGCGTTGGATCACTGTGCAATGCCGAAGGCGTTCAACCAACTCAAGTGAGAGGGTGGAGAGCTGGAGAGCAGAATGGATGTCTGTTCGATTTCGATTGAGGAACCCATCTGCGTTTGTTTAGGATCTGGTTTAGGCGTTTGTCCTTCATGAATTGTGTTTGACAATAGTGAACTAATGGAGTGGCACGTACATCGCCACTGCGCGCCATTTATTTGTTGATTCAATTTGGGCATCCATTGCTGGAGTGCCGCAGCAGCCACTGCTCAATTGGGGTGTTTGCCCTTCCATTGTTGTGTGTTCCTCCCTTGGCAGCTCCTTTCCCAAAATGCCTGCAGTCCATCCCATCCATTTTTGTTCGAGAAGGAAATCGATAAATGGAGGGGAGGTCCGCACCGCTTCTTCACATTTGCTCTTCCCATTGCCGGTTGCAAAAGCGCTTGTTTCGAAGCTTAAAGGTGTCCGGATCGGTGAAGGGTGATTGCCGTCAGGCAACGTGTCCGGAAATGAGGGGCGGCTGGAGTGTTAGTAAGTATAACATCCTGCCGACAGCGGGGGACCCCCAGATACACAGGCCTCAACACGACGGAATTCAGATGTTCCCTCCCTTCAACAAATTGGACACGACCATCCTTTTTGTCCGGTTTTAGCCCATTGTGTTGTCCTTTCACCAACAAAGCGTTTCACTACACCCCTAATTATTGCCGAAAATGTGTGTGTGTGTGTGTGTGTGTGTGGACTGAGAGGAGAGGGGCAGATGGTCAATGGGGTGAAAAGGATTTTTGGGGTCCGGGGTGCATCGGGTCACATTCAAATGTTGCATTTCTCTCACATTTCCATTATTATTGTACAATAATCAACAGCTGAAGAGCCGCGATCAATGCAATTTCTTCTCTTGTTCGCAACAGCAATTGTTGTTGTCCTTCGCTCGAGCGGACCTTCAGAGGCCCATCGCTTGTTCAACGCTGTCATCTCGACGACCACTCCAAAGACGACGGATTCAACAGAAATATTAGGAACTGAGACCAGCAGCAACGAAAATGGCTTGGAGAAGGAACCAGCCACAAATGGCTCATCACCGTCGTTTGATGGAAAAGTGAAGCGGCTCAAGGAATTGCGCGCGGAAATGAAGTCTCTGACGGCGCTAATTCGAGAAGAGAAGCGACGTGGCAAAAAAGGTAAAACTAAACCATCAACTGAAAAATACCTAATCGCAATATTGACAGCAAAATCGAAGGACGACGGTCTGGATCTGGATGGCGGAAAGTCGGTGGCACGCCAATTCCGCAAATGGCGAAAACGCGTGCAAACAAAGATGCACTCGCTCACGCATCGTCTGGACCAACTGGAGGCGGAGTTGCACCGCCAGAAGGAGAGTCTTCGCAAAATGTTCGCGAAAGGCAAGGGCGGCAAGGCGACAGTGAAGAACGACGAGAGCAGCAGCAGTCAGCAGCAACAACAACACTTCATGGGGACTCCGCCGATCGTGGCCGAAGGCTCCCGCATCCGCAGGGTGCAGATCAAACGCCGTGGAGAGACCGGAAGTGCGTGCCGCGAACATGGAGACTGCAAGCCAGGTACGCGGAATGGACACAATTTCTTATGCAAAATGAAAAATCGGATTCAAGAAATGTGAATTTTATCCAGGCCATTGCTGCGTGCGGGACGCTTCGGCAGCCTCTGGACAATGCGGCGAGTACAACCGCAAAGAGAGCGCAATGTGCGAGCATTCGTGTGCGTGCGAGGCACAGTTGTTGTGCTTCAGAAAAGTGAGTCGAGTGGATTTTAGCGCACTAAGAAGTCCCGTTATCCGTGTGAAGAGCGACAACAACAGCACGGCCATCTGCAAGAGGGCGGCCGCGACAGATGTGCTGAACGGGCTGTACGAGAACGGGGCTGGCCAGTCTGTGTTCGAGTTCGCTCAGAAGCAAGAGGACTTCGAGGGGCGGTGATCCCCCCACACATTTGGAGCGCCGCCACTCTCGATGCCCAAACAGCCCAACTGTTTGTCTCTCTCTCCCTCTTCACATGTACAATAAATACACATTTACACCTCCTCTCTGTTCCGTTCTGTGCTGCCCATTCCATTTCCTCAAAGGTGATCTTATCTCCATTCCCTCGGAAATTACGCACACAATAAACACGTTTATTGACGCAAATCGGGCACAACGCGGGGAATCAAGTGATGAAAACTGTGATGGTGAAAGACCCACCAGTCAGCCGGACAGAGCCTCATTTGAGGAATTTTTCTAGGTATCCATCCATAAGAAGGCCAAAGATGGCCAAGTCCGTTGTCGTTCTCCTCGTCCTGTCGGCCGGCATGCTGTTGACGGAGGCAAAGAAGCAGCAGCAAGCGGACAAAGGGCCGCAATCCCAGCCAGTGCCACGACCATCCGAGCAACAGACCCAGCAGCAAAACGAGGGCCCGAATCAACAGCCGGTAATTGATTGAAAGTGCCCCGTGAATTGCCCCCCCCCCCTCAGGGCCAGTTCTGTGTGAAGCCGCCGAAGAAGCCCAAGAGCCTGAAGGTGCTGACGGAGTACGAGCAGTGCAAACAGGAGTGCAAGAAGAAGCGAGACCAGGAGAACGCCGGGCAGGTGGGGAAACGAAAGCCGGGTTCGGCAAAAAACAACATCCATTTTTTCTTTCTGGCGGGTTCCCACACTTTCCCATTTGTAGTACGTGGAATGGCTGAGGGAGGAGCTGCGTGTGGCGGAGCAGCTAGCACAGGAACAGGCGCAGGCGGCCGCCCAGCAAGAGGCCCCAGAACAAGCGGTTTAGCCGAGTTGAGAAATTTCCAGACCAAAGGTCTTCCTTCAAGTGGTTTTTGAATTGAAAATTCTTTCGACTTCTTGATCAGTAGAGAGGGGTCGAAAGGGCCAGAATTGTAAAGAAGAAAGAACCCTTTGCCGAACAAACAAATATTTGGTCCCCTAATAAAGTGGATTTTATTTTCCGACAAATGTACACATTTTTTCGTCCCACCAAATGGACGTATCTGTTGTCTGTCTCCAAAGTTTCTCCCTCCCAAATTGGCCGCGGAATAATCGCCAGCCCAGCCTCCGGTGCTGTCAGTCCCGGCAGCAGGCCCATCTGATGTTTTGAGTTTTGACTCTGCGTGTCGCCCTTGGGACCATCCCGGCACAAAGGTCCCGCTCCGTGGGAACCTGCTGCCCTCTCCGCCATTCAGCGCCGCCGCATAAATTGTGCTAATTGACGGCGCGTGCGCCCCGACTCATTTGCTCTGGGAAAACAGCATCCATCTTGATGTGCCGCACAGTGGCCGCCACACTCAATAAAAATCCACGGGCCCAGTCTGTTTTGTGCCCGGCCAATTGGCGTCATCGCCCGGAGTCGCAAGGACTTCCTCCTTTGTCCGGCGGCAACAGAACTCGATTAAAATGCGGCCTCCAAATCGGGCGAGATCAAAAGTCACCCCAGGCAGTGGCTCCTCTTCCCCTGGGCACATTTTGCATTCCTTCTTTATCTGCCCTTTCTGTGCCAATCGAACCGTTAAAAATTGGCCTCTCTCGCGTGCAATTTTTGGCGCCGTTTTTCATAATCGTGACTGCAAAAACGGCTTTCCAGTTGTTTGGAAGTGCTTTTTTGTGTCTGGAGAAAGTGCCCCAAACAGGGGCCACTTCGCTTTTTGGGCCGGCACTCCACATTTTCATTCCTGCATCGATTCGGGGAATCCGAGACGGGGCAGAACAATGGCCCCACAGTGTTTGTTTTGTTGGGCCGCCTTTTGTTCCTGGCCAGATGTGTGTTTTAGTTTTAGTTTTAGGTCCCTGCCGACCGCTGAACTCCTCCGGTCATTCATTTTTGATTCGAAGCCACCGGTTGGCTCTCTCAATGTTCAGCTTTTAATTCAAAATCCAATTCTCCGGCAAAGCGAATCTGACAAATGCCGGAAATGTCCCCGAGCCATTTCTCTGTTCTCCCACCCTTCCGGAGTTGCGCGTACTGTGGCCGATACACAACAGATTATGCGGCCGCAGGAAGAATGACGGAAATCCCCGGCCAAATCTAATAAACAATAAATGCCTTTTGCACTTCTTTGCGGGTGAAGAAGGAGCAGAGGGGAAAAGCGAAAGAGTCGTCCTCTTCAATCACTTCCTGGATTCGCAAACGAAGAAAAGAAAGGGCTGAATTTGTGGTGGTTGAGGGACATCAATTTTTGATGTCAGGGCCAGTGGAGTGAATGGTGGATGGGGGCCGGGCCAGGTGAGTGGCCCTTTCCGCTCTGCCAACTTCAACAGGGCACTTTAATGTCGCGTTCTGCCCAAACGCCCGTTCGTCCATCCCATTTCCCCAATATACATAATTGGCCCCTCACTTCGCCAGTTCCCTCCAAACCTCAATTTGATGGAACTCCTCGGTTCTTTTCCGCTTTTTTGTTGTTTTGATTTTGCCCCAACGACGTGTGGCTGACTACCTAATCTCCACTTTCTGTCTCCCCCCCCCCAAACAAACACACCATTCCCGCAAATGATGGACTGCCTGCCCCTGCTGACCGAAACCCTTGGGCCCCTGCAGCCTCCGTTTCCCGTGTCTTAGGACCTTGGCGGACACCGTCTCCCCGGGGAGTGATTAAGACTGCTGCCGGCCGACTCCTCAACATTCTAGCGAAGGTCTAGGAGGGGATACATTGTTCGTCTTCCCCACCGCCCAAGGGCCTCACTCTCTCTCTTCCTCTTTTTTGTGCGACAAAATGCGCGTCGAATGTGCGGTGCTTGTTTGCCCCATCCCATTAAACACAACAATTTGCGGTGTGTAAATGGATGGCTGGACGTCGTCTGTTTGTGTGCGTCTTCTGCGTCGTGGGCCCTTGTCCGGTGGTCTCAGCGGTGTCATTTTCAGTCGTTGGGCGAGTAATCCTCTCGCCCTCTGGGCCGAGATTTATTTACGCCCATTCGGCGGCTCTGCGGTCGCCCTCCCATGCCCTTTGTGCGCTCATCGCATTTGCCGCCAGCTCAAAATTTCGCGGCACGAACGAAGAACGAGTGCTGCAAATTAGTGGTGGAAGGCCGCGTCCGCCGGGGAGGGACAGGCAAAAATCCAATTTGCGCGGCCGAATACCTCCCTGGCTCTGTGCCTTTCTTTTTCTTCCCCGGCTCATCATCTACCTCTGGGCGGCTGGGAAATTTGTGTTCCGCGTGGGGACGCGCATCATTTATTTGCGGAGGAAGTTGGGTCGCGGACAAAGGGTAGTGGCGGAGCGAATTAATTTGGCCGAGCCCACCGTTTCTCGGTCGGCACTTGCTCCCCTTTTCTCGCCCTTTTTGCGTTTGTCACCGCCTCCGCGCCACCCAGGCCCAACCAATCCAGTTCCAACAGCCAATGCCCAGGGAAGGATTTTGGTGGCATTTCGCCGGCACATGTATAATTAATGTTGCCTCTCCCGTCCCCCGCCTTCCCGCTCTTTATCTCCCCTCCCAGATTAAAATTTGCGCCTCCCGAGGCGCCTGGCCGGGCTCTCTGCCGATTTCGTCGCCAGTGCTTCTGGCAGACGAAGAGAACCGGGCAATGACGCTGACCGCCGAGAAGATCAAAGAGCGGAACCATTTGGGGGCGCTTTAATAGGACACGCGAGCTAATAGGCATTTAGGCATGTTCATTTTTGGCACCGGCTGGAGCAACCAGCAAATTGCTGCAACATGACCTCACGCTAAATGCTTAGATCGCGTCATATTATTTTTAACCAACAAGAGGCACACAAAAAACGTTAATTGCGAATCTGAGTGGATGATTCGTTTTTTCCAATGGACTACTCACCAATGGTTTCAACCGGATTAGAAGATTGGATTAATCCCTCGCACTCGCGCAATGCTATGGATGTGTGTCAAAAACAAACGAACAAATCCAAATCCCCAATGCCCACTCCATTTAATTAGACGGTGGCGCCAGGCGGAGATCGCTGGCAATCCTCAGTGCTCTTCAATTAGGGTGCGATAACTCGACGAGACTATAACACAAATTGCCAGTCTTCGCCATAAATAAACGCTTGGACTGCTTTCGATTCACCAAGCCAAAGGAGCCACGCCCTGATCACAATAATTACTTACTCAATCCGTTGATGCCGCTCGCCCACCGCCAATGACCTTCTTCAAGGAGGTGGAGAATCTGTCGCTGCGGGCGGGCGACCCGGTGCCCGCCCTGCCCGACTACCTGCCCAACTCGATCATCTACACCGTGCTCTACTCGCTCGCACTGCCGCCCAACCTGGTTCTGCTCTACATGGGCCTGTGCGCCAATCTAATCACGTCCCGCGTCAAATACCCCACCCTGGGCATGACGCTGGCGAACCTCTTCGGCCTCTTCGGCTTCTTGTCGTTGAACGGCGTCTATTTGTACGCGGTGGCCAACGATGTGAGTCAACGCCCTTAAATGTTAAAAATTGCAAACACAATGCGCGTACTTACCAATGTTTGTTTTCGCAGGTCCGGCTCAGCCTGTTCACTTGTTCTCTGTTGCGGACAGTGTTCTACAACACCACCTACGTGTGCTATTTCCTGTTTCCCGTGCTTGCCGTCGACCAGTACCTGTTTGTGTGTCAAAACGTCGAGCTGAAGATACACTCGCTGAAGGCCATCATTGCCGCCTGCTTCCTGATCCCGATGCTGGTCGCTGTCTACGACCTGTTCCTGCAGGATGTGATCCTCTACGACTTCATGTTCGCCTACATCCGCATGAGTCCGTTTACAAACGCTGTACGTCTTATTCTAAGGCACTCCATGTGTGTGTAACTTCCATTTTCAGTTCTTTTTCTTCGTGTTAGCGCCGTCCTTCTTCGCCTTCTCGTTCATTTGCAACTTGCTCGTCCTCTTCTCCATCGTCCGACGCCAGTCAAAAAGTGCTCGGAAGCAGGTCGGCCGCTCCCTGAACCCGCGCCAGCTTCAGCAGCACAAGGGCATCATCTACACGTACATTCTGCAGGCCTTTCTTCCGCTCGCTCTCGCCACTCCTTATTATATTGCCTGTGAGTTGGCTTTCCCATTTTGGCTGCTCTTCCGGGTTTCAGCAGAAAACGAAAGTTCCATTTTTGGACAAAGCGAATCCTCCCTTTTAAAGAACTGTGCCAATAGACAGCCCCCCTCCCCGTTTCAGACCTCTGCTTCATGTTCGACGTGGAAATCGAACTTTTCTGGTTCGTCGTCGGTGAGGCCATCATTTCACTTCATCCGCTCACAAACGCCCTCATCACGCTGTTCCTGTTGCGGCCCTATCGCGAGGCGTTGAAGAAGATCAAACCTTCGCTCGCCCAGAAACTATGGGGCTCGCAGAAGAATGACCGATACGACATTGTGGGGGAGCAGGACGATCAACACGACGGAAATGGCACCACCGCAGTTTCATTGTGACGCCCAGAGGAGATTCAAATATTTCCATGATTAACACCTATGCCCTAATACCATATTTGTATTATATAAAAGAGTCACCCCTAATGTTCTAAAAAATGAAGCAAACGCCTTCAAGGGAGATATTTTATTTGAATTTAAACCCAATCACAATTCAAGACATTTACCCGAGTGCACTGCGACATTACGTAAATATAGAAGCTGTTAAATCATTTTTGGAATAGGACATGCTTAAAGGATATAGAATTCTATTGATTGATTGGTAAGCTAAAGAATTGGCAATATTTGTTGGGTCTGACGTCTTCCAATCAGGCCAACTTTTGGACGATCATTCCGCTTGCCCCTCCCCCACCGTTGCAAATGGCCGCCATGCCGAACTGTCCCGGCTCCAGCACATGCACCAGATGGGCAAGAATCCGCGCTCCGGACATGCTTTTAAGAAAACGAACGGGAAATAGGCATTGTCCAATCAACCGATCTGCACTCACCCAATCGGGTGGCCCAGACTGACTGCGCCTCCATGGGCGTTGACCTTCGCCGGATCGAGGCCGAGTTTCTTGATTATCGCCAGCGGGACCACGGAGAAGGCCTTTGGACGCAAAACCAAAATGGATAATGGATTAGCGGTCGGGCACCTCGTTAAATTCGAATAGCGCAATGTCTCCGAGTTTCAGTGCTGCGGCAGAGAGCAACTGCGGGCGGTGGACAAGGTTGAGGACGATGTGCACCAAATCAGCAAATGAATACCTTCGGGACCACGAATGACGGTGCGACCGGGAAGTCGAGAGGGTGAGTGGCGGCGTCCGCGTAAGCAACCACCTTGGCCATCGGCTTCACCCCAAACTGCCGTGCCTTCTCTTCGCTGGACAACAGCACTGCACAGGCGCCGTCATTCAGCGTGGACGCGTTTCCGGCCGTCACAGTGCCATCTGAAGTCATAGATTTTTGGTCTCAAGTCTCTCTCAACTCGATTTGGTGGATACCCTTTTGGAACACAGTCTTAAGTGCGTTCAGCTTAGAAAAGTCCACCTTGGAGAACTCTTCATCGACCTCTACCCTGGACACGCCCTTCCGTGTCTTCACTTCGACGGGCACAATTTCTGGACCGATCTTTCCATTCTAACAAATTTAAAAAAAGCTATTGCACCAATCAAAATCAGCATGAATTTATTGCCTCCCACGATTGGGCGGATCGTGTGTAGCTCTGAATTGCATACTCATCCTGCTGCTCCCTGCTAATCTGGCACTCTTTTGCCGTCTTTTCAGCACAATTGCCCATGTGAACGAAGTAGTCATAAGCGTCAGTCAAGCCATCTTTCACGATTCCGTCCTGATTTTTTTATGGAATTAACAATTTCACAAAAACCAATTTGGAGATTCACAATTAATTTTGCGCCTCCATATGGCAATTCCCCACGCTCCAAGTAAAAGGGTACTTGACTCATTGATTCCATGCCTGAAAACGACTTGATTCGACTTGTGTTCTCGAAAAACCTCCGCCGATGACAACTTGCTGATGGTCAAGTTGGACTTGTTGAGCGGCGAGCATAATCGATTTCAGACCGGACGAGCACACTTTGTTCACGGTGGTGCAAGCAACAGACACGTCGAGACCTCAACAATCAAAGTGATTATTCACACCAATCATTCTAAGTTTGAACAACCTGCTCCGAGTGACGCCTGTCTAGCCGGCGCTTGACCAACGTTCCCTTGGCAAACTTGTCCGACGAATACCTTAAGTTAGATATGATGAGGCTGAATAGAGCCACTATTTTGTTGGACCGCATAACCAATTTTGACTTTTGACTCAGATATCCGTTCTTTATTTTTTGTAATCAGGGTATATATGTAAATTATTCATTTAACCATTCATACTTCATCATCGTCGTGTCACAACAATAGATGTAATTTTGAGCATCCCAGGCCCTATTCATTCGTTTAAAAATAAAAACCTCTTGAACTTCTTTGGCGGGCACATTCGTTCGCTTAAGAAGTTCCTTGATGCAAACGGAGGCCAGTTGCTGGGCAGGAACAGAGGCGAGCTGCGAGCGGAATGAGCCTATCGGAGTTCGGCATGCTTCCAGAATGAAAACATCCTGTAAGCAAAAGTACACTGGTCCAGGGCCAATTAAAAAATTAACCTTAATGGCCGAGGCGTTACGCATATTTGTTGTTGAGAATGTGCGATAACCGATCAATAAAAGGAGGTTGTTTCTTCTTTTTAACATTGCGAAGTGTGGCTAAATTTCATTCGCTAATAAGATGAAGATGATCACTGATCAGAATCAGATCACTGCACTGGTGGGTATAAAAATTAAAAAATATAATATATTTGATACTACTATTACTACTAGGTACTACTAGGGGCGCGTACTCAAAAGTCAAAATATCCCGGTATCATAAATCATAATGTCCCGCTTCAGAAAATTCACGGAATGTCCCCGAATTTGGAGTCAAATTTGACGGAGATCGGTGGGGAGCTGGGGAGCCAACAACATATTCAAGTAAATTTGAAATAATTCTAATTATGTTATAGCCTTATAGCTCTACTCGTATCTCGTAGTGAATAAAGTGCGGAAAAAAATTTTTATTCTTTTATTAAATTTTAATCAAATTTCACTTTGTATTAGTACTACATATCAGATATCACATACATGTGTACTAGATGTAACAATGTAACTCAGGATCAGCAGTCAACAAATCAGTAGTATCACAGCAACAGACGTTGTTCCAAGTTTCAATCGGCAATTCAATTTGTTGTTGCTGTTGCGTCTCTCGCTGCTCCTATTATTGAGCACGGAGTGACATTTGCCCTCTTTTTCCCAACCCAGTGCGTGCATGCATTCGTTTGCCACTGCGCATACCTGCGCAGTCCATCCCGGCTCAAGGACATCCTGCGCACAGCGCATTCGCTCCTCAGCCGTCTAATACAACCTACATTGCCCATCACTCCATTGCTCCCAACTCTTTTCTTCTTCATCGCCCAATTTTTCTTGCATAGGTATATACCTCCCAGCGGGAAAGAAGGAAGGAACCCAAATCCCCAATTTGTGACCTGAGAATGTGAGAATACCGAAGTTTCCGTGGATAACATACCCTAACTAAGTAAGTGTGTGCATTTGACCGACAATAAACAGTCTAACAATTTGGCGCTTGTTTATTCGTTATTATTCGCCCATTTGGATTTTGGAGAGTAAACAAAAGAATACATTCTTTTCTATCCTCCCTCCTTGCAATGTCCATATCCAATTCAATTCTTTCATCCATTTTCCTCCAAATTATATCTATTTCATTCATTTTGTCTCCGAAAAATATCCGTCTTTACTGGTTGTGCTGAGTGCCCTCTTCTGCTTTTGCCGCTTTCTCCATTCATTCATTCGCCGGCTTCTTTCATTCTCCAGAGTCGCGAATAATTAATTTGCGACTGACCGTCAGCGGCGGCAGAATGGAGATGCAATGTGGGCGACGGATGACCCTCGCCTCCCTCCGCCTAATCCCAATTCTAGCCACTTTTTGCGCACGGTTCTTCCAATTCCTATTCGCTCCATTTCGCATCATCGTCATCCGCATCTGCTGGTGCCGCGCACTTTTTTCGTTTCCAGTTGCAGCACTAATCAGTACGAGAAAATCTCGAAAAAGGAAGGCGGCAGAACACCGCCTTTCACTCATTTGCATGAAAGTTTAGCTCGGAATGCTTCAGAACCATGTTTCCAATACTTGTGTCTTGAGCGACGCATTTCACGCGTCTTCAGTTCAAGCCATGCAAAGCCAGCCAACTCACTTTGTGCCTTGTATCTCTCCTATTTTGGCCGAATTTCCATTTATATAATTCCATTTCCGCCCGCCGGATTCACGGAATTTTTGGTGCCTCTACCAAAAAGTGCGTGGAGATTTTCCCGCTTGGCTAAAAAGGCTTTTAGGGAGGGGGAATCGATGCACGTCCACCTTTCATTCTCCAGCACAGAGGGATGGATCTTCCCCTCATTCCCTTGTCCCTTGCCTTCTCTTTCATTCCGAATGGATTCTCCGCAATTATTCGCGCGAGGGAACCATCCAATGGAAATGAATGGGAAGGGGGATTTAGAAGTGGCGCTGCGGGCAGCAGAGGGGAGGGATTTGCCGTCGACGGAAACGCGGCGAAAGCGATTGTTGTTGTGCGAATGGAACACGAAGAGGGCGGCAGAGGCAATGAAAGAATGAATGATTCACCGAACTGCCAAGCGCCAATCCACTCCCCATCCACAGATCCACACTGCCGCGAGTTGTTCGATCGAATTCTACGAAACTGGCCCTCTGATGACACGCAATATTGCATTTTATCTGATCGCGCAGAGAGTTTTTGGGGTTTCGAGATGCGAGTCCCGATCGGGGATGGATTTTTGCGGAACTAGGATAGTAGGAGCCGGAAGACAACAACCCCAGAGGGCACTTGCCAACCCACATGCATATCCCCCGCTGCTAATGTTATGTATTATGTATTTCCCTTTGCTTTTTGCTTTGGTGGTGTCATCGGAGATCGGAGTGACTAGGTAAGCCTGGCTCTGAGCAGTTTGGCGCTAGGTCTGTGTGTCCCTTCCCATTATTGGATTCCGCCCCCTTTGCGACAAACAAACACTCACTCCCCTTCCCTTTTGCCCTCGCCCCTTCGGCCGCATAATGCAATTCGGTCATTCCCCATTGACCGCCGCCGATTGGAAAGCACTACTCGACGGGACGGGGAATAGGAATGAATAATATATATGGCCGCCGCCGCTGCACGATCAGCGCCCCGAGAGTGGAGTGGGCGGGGAGGAACAGGACAGTCGCAAAAGCACAACAACCGAGAGAGCGGCCAATCGATCAACAGAAATTATAAGTAAATAATGTTGGGGCGCGCGGCATCATAATCCGGTTTCAATTTATATTTATTACCCATTTTCGTTCAGCAGAACACACTGTTTTTGCCACCCCTCCCCTTTTGTTGTTCGGCGCATTTCCCCCTTTCCCTTCCCAACTTCTTGGCGGCTGAAGTGCTCCCATCCGAACCAAACCCCACTCCATTTGCATTCCGTCCATTTATTTGTTGTTGTCCACTTCATTCGTCGTCCATTGTCTCGTTTCCCGCCTCCATTAGCATTCCGGTCCCACACCAAAGCCAAATGTGCTCTCCTCGCAGCCATTGTCAAACCGACGGGCAAGAAACAGTTTCAACAGTGCGGAAAACTCAACTTGTTTTCCTCCCTTTCAGCCATACAATGGCGCTCCTTCACCGCCAAAAGTGCCACAGCCAGTAACCATTTAACCGCCACTGCCTTCTATGGCCTTCAGTTTCGCCTTGTTTTCCCTCCTGTTCTGTTCCCTGCCCCTTCCGATGAATGCTCAATCCCCGCCCTCCGCGTTCCGGACGGAGGACTCAGCCAGCACCAGCAGCAGCCAACAGGAACAGCGCGAGACCAGCGAACGGCCGCACGGCACATTCTCCCTGGACGGGTTCGCACACGCGCTGCGCATTGAAAAGGACCTTCAGGTGGCAGAGCCAGCCAAACAAAGAACAACTCCAAATGGAGGCATTCAAAAATGGCTGCAATTCAGGACCCGTCGCGCCTGCTGAACGTGTTTCTGCCGCCCCAGTCGTTTGGCCACTTCCGCCAGTTCATTGCCCGCGTGACGGACATTTCTCGCGTGGAGGAGCAGCGATGGCGCGACGCGAACCGGACATTTTTGGCTTCGCTGGCCGACTCCTCGGTGATAAATGTGCACGGACTGAGTCCCGGCCACAAGTACAGCGTGGCCATCCTGGGCAGGAAGGAGGCCGAGAGCACACTGATCCGCGAGGACCAGGTCAGGAACTGGAGGGACAAGCGGTCCAAACGGTCGCAGGTGCTGATGGACCCGATGCCGCTGGAGCTGGGGGTGCCGGGCAACTCGTCGGCCATCGTGGCCACCTCCACCAACATCACGATGCGGGCGCAGAAGCCGGAGCGGGCGCTGCAGGACACGTTCCGGGTGGAGTACCACCAGGTAGCGAATATTGATTTAATTTAAATGTTAGTTCTGACGATTGCACCACCAGCTGGACCCGCTGAAGCGCTTCCCCATTCTGGACGTGCACGACATCCAGGAGCAGCGGGAGGTGGAGCTCTACCTGGGCAACCTGTCCCCGGGACGCGACTACGCCATCGCGGTCACCTCGCTGCGGGACGAGCTGCCCAGCCAGCAGTGGCGCGGCATCGTCACCACCAGTGGGCGACGGGGAAATCGGGCTTCAACCCGTTATGATGTCTCACGTTGTCCCGATTCTATTATTATTCCGATCCCATGCTATGCTTGCTCAATCCAAACAATCGAGTTCAGGACCGCTTCGGCCGGTCAGCCTGTCGGTGGCGGAGGTGAACGCCAGCTGCGTGCAGTTCAGCTGGGTGCTGCCGCCCGAGGTAAAGTTTTTAATTATAAAATACGTATCAAAAATTATAACGAGAGCAAATTGAATTCGGTAAGGGGAGGAAAATGGAGTCCTTTGAATGCACTACGCCAAAACTGAATGTGCCCCCCACATTTAATTTTCTTTTTTCTTTTTTTAGTCGGGCGCAGACCGCTTCAAAGTCGCCTACGGGATGTTGCACGGCCCGAATAGCATGCAAAAGGTGCGAAGAGCAAAAAAGATTGAAACGTTTCAAATCCCCAGCTGGAAATGGTGTATCCGGCGCAACAGGCGGAACTGTGCCAGCACATTGTGCCCGGCCGCGTGTTCATTTTCGCCGTGATCACAGAGAAGTCGCGTCAGATCTCGGAGCCGGCCACCATTTCGCACACTGTGCGTCCGTTGCCGCCGCGCGAGCTCAGCGTGGAGCCGGACTTCGAGAAGTGCGCGCGGCGGGCATGGAAAAGAAGCCATTTGCGCGTTGTTCAGGGCCCGCTTCCGGGTGCGCGTCCATTTGCCGTCTGACGCCGAGTCGCACACGGAGAAGTGCCAGATCTGGGTGGAGCCGGAGCAGGGCGGGCGGGCGGAGCAGACGGTGCCTGCACAGCAAAGGGGCGCACAGCACCAATGCGAGGTGACCAACAGACGGTTCGCTGGGCCAGTTGTTTTTTAGGCGCTGTTCGAGCTGTCTCCCGGGCGTCGCTACGAAATCTCGGCGACCGCGCTCAGCGAGCAGGCAGCCAGCACTCGCGTGCTGCGGAACCGCGCCGTTGAGCCGGTACATTTGGTGTTTCCTTTTGCACCGCATCCTACCCCCACTTCAGGGATTCGACTTTGGCGCATTCGGCCTCACGTTGAAAGTGAACGCAGATAGATCAAGCAATAATGTGCAGACACACAAATATTGCAGGAAGACGACGCAGCTCTGCGTCTGGAGTGGCCCCAGAGCGAGGTGGCACGTCTGCGTATTGCCGACCTGTGGGCTCGCATTGTGGGCCGCGACTCGCACCTGCACTTTGCGGTGCAGCCGCTGGACAGCGACGCGGCGCCCGTCCAAATGGAGACGGGCCCCACCGAGCCGGAGCCCGTGCTCGTGGAGGCAGTGCGTGGTGGAGACTGCTACAAGGTGGGAACAACTAAAAGGGGGAATCCGTCAATCGACCCGTTCAGGTGCTGCTGTACACCGTAACCGCGTCGGGCATGTAATCTGCGATCTGCCGCTTTCAACAGTGGAAACAATGCACCCAATTTAAGAGTGTCCGAGCAGCGGTTCGAGCAGCACATTCGGACTGCGGCGCCGCAGCTGACGCTGACGGTGGGCCAGCTGGGGCCGCGCTCTGCCACGCTGCAGGCGTTCCTGTTCCGCCCGAAGGAGAAACGGGTGCCCGCGCTGCCGCTAGCGCTCTCGCCCCAATGCCAACTGCATGTCGTGGTGGCGGATGCGCTCAGCGGAGAACTGGTCTTGGAGCGGACGCTGGCGCTCAGCGACCCGCAGCACAAGTCCCCGTCCCTGGAGGTGGACGGACTGCGCCCCTGGCACAAATACGCCGCCAATGCACAGGCAAATTGTTGAACCCATGACAAGCGAGCGGTTTTGCGGCAAATTGCAGGTCAACTGCGGCTCCGTGTCCCACTCTCCGTGCGCGCCCAAAGTGCATCGAGTGCCCCGAGTGGAGTTCCGCACCGAGAGTGCCCACCCCGGGCCCATCGGGAATTTGAGCGCACGCCCACTGAACCCCTACTCGGCGCAACTGCGCTGGCTGGCACCGGAGGAGCCGAACGGGCGGATACACAGCTACATCGTGCAGGCAAGACGCGTTCGAAGTTCGAACAAAGATGGGAAACAATAATTGTTTTGGAAACTCCCTTTCCAACATAACACAAACTTCTATTCCCCCAGATTGCGCCTCTACGGGAACAGGAAGAGTCGGATGGGGAGCACCAGCAGCACTCTTCGGGTTCTGGAGACTCGTATCGTCCCTGGACGGAGAGTGTGCCCGCCGCGGGTGCGGAGCTGGCCGCGGACGGCAGCGAGTCGGTGCTGCCGCGCGCCGAGGTGGACAAGGTGCTGGACGGACTGGCCGGCGGACGGCGCTACCGGGTGCAGGTGTGGGCGGTGAACGAGGCGGGACAGGCGGACAGCAGCGGCGGGGCGGTGGAACTGCGCACCCCGATTGCGGGTCCGGGAGTTCAAACAACTGTTGCCCTCTCATGCACACATTGTCCAGCACCGCCCCGCCCTGCGCACAGCGTGGAAGTGCTCCCTGAGTCGGTGCACGGACACAGTCTGCGCGTCCGCTTCGACACCGACCAGCTCAGTGAGCGCAACGGCCGCCTCACCCAGATGGCGCTGATCGTGGCGGAAGCGGGCGAGAGCGGAGGTCTGGACGAAGAGGGAGAGGAGGAGGGGGCAGCGGAGGAGGGGCAACTCACAAACGGAACGGTAAAACACACGCCCGAAGGGGTCTCGAGCGATGGTTGCAGCAGATGCCCACCTGGGCAATGGCCAGACGGGTTCCGGGCAGGTGGCCCCCGTTCGTGGCTCTCCAGGAGACGCTGGAGGGCCGGCGCTTCGGCCGGAAGGCGGTGTGGACCGAGAGTGTGGGCACGGCCCAGGACTGCGAACAGCGATCCGCCGCCCAGCTGTGCAACGGACCGCTGAAGGCCGGCGCCGTGTACCGACTGAAGGTGGGTTCGGCATTCGGCCGAATAACCCCTTCAGCCGATGGCAAGACCCCACCCTTCCTCTGCAGCTCCGTCTGTTCACCGCCCCGCACCTCTGGACCGACTCGCCGCTCTCCGAGCCCGTGCACATGGGTCAGTTCTGTTCGTTCTGTTTCACCCTCTCCTCCCGCGGATTGGGCCGCTTAGCGCTGAGCCACGAGAGAGGCGGCACAAATCCCCAGTCATCAGCGAGTCGTCATTCCCATTCGCCGAACACGCTTGGCGATCCACCCACGCGCACAATGCAATTTGCGGGCGTCCCCACATTTGTATTGGTCGTCGAAAGGCAATTTGTGCGCCGTGTGAAGTGCCAATTGCCAATCCGCCTTGCCCTCGTTCGTGTCCGTCCGCCCGGCATGCACTTCACAAAAGGACAGGCGGAGGGAATTATTGCGTTTTGGCGGGTCAACACGAGAATTGACGTGTGTCCGGCGCCCTCTTCGGAGAACTGCGTCGCGAGTTTTGACGACTCGGTACAAAAGTAGCACGTAAAGGGCGGCGGCAATTAACGTCTCAGAGGGCGCGTCCGGACGTGGCGAGGGCAGATCTTCTCCGAGAAAGCATTTAAGGGGCGCGAATTCTGGGATTGGCCGGGACGTGAATAATTTATCCGAACGCGAGGCTCGGATGCCATCGTCATGCACCCCTCAGGCAGCGTAGCCAATTTCCCAGAGCGGCCAGCCTCCTTCCTCCCCCCGCCGCCACTTCATTTCCGCCGCTCCCCCACCGCCCCCGCGAGGGAGGGACACAATCCCCCTCTCCTGTCCCTGTCCCTCTGCTCTCAGGGCAGAGAGCGAGGCAAGGGCGGCAGATTACCCCGCACCGAGGGAGGGAAGGGGCCCGGGCTCACTCTCGTTTCATTGCCTTTGCCGTCCCGCCCACTTCCGGTCGGCCGCTCGCCTCTCCCGGCAGAGCAGAAAGGCGACCAACAAAGGCGAGAGGCGGCGGACGCACCAGCCGCCCGCGTATTTTTTGTGGCCGTGCGCCGAGGGAATTGTCCCCGCGCCGCCCTCCTCTTCCTGTCATCATCGTCATCTGCCTCTCTGTCCAAGGGACGGCCGGCCCAATCAAATCCGTCCCCGTCTCCATCTCCATTGTTTGCTTTTGCAGAGCCGCCCTCTTCGGACGCCCAGTTCGGTGTCCTGTTGGTCGCGCTTTTCCTGCTGCTGATCGCCGCACTCGCTGTGACCGCCGCCGCCGTGTTCGTTTGCTGGAGACGCCGCGCAACGCACCAAAAGCGCCGCAAACACTCCTCGCTCGGCAGGTGGGCCCAACCTGGAACACTTTTGAGCACATCCTCCACGCCAAAACTGTGTCTCTCGCCTCGCCCTGCAGGAATAATCTGCGCCCCCACTTTGCCCCAGGTGTTCCCGGGATTCTTTCCTGGTTTCGCATTCCGTAAATAAATCCCGCCAATTATGAAGTCTCCGCCAGTGTTTGGGCTCATATGCCTAAATCGATTGGATTTGACTCGGACCGGCAGCCAATTAAATGCGGCAAAAACTCGCACACAACTCTCGGGTCCGCACGTTATTATTTGGGAAAATTGGGGGCACCAGAGCGGAAGGAAGCCTGGCGGCACTCGAGAAAACAAGACACAAGAACATGGCATTCCGTGACGCAAACGGACACGAACGCACATGCATAGGTATGTGCCCACATACAACATATAAGCAGAGATTCGGCACGCAAAGGCGAAAGAACTTTCACGCGAGCCGAAAGGCACTTTGGACGGACGGCCATTGGGTGCTGAGTACTCATTTCCCCTAATCCGGTCAGACCCCGATCCGAGTGGTTCCGCGGCGGGGATTAGTACAAGACTCGACAAATTCGCGCTGGGCACTTGGCATTATTTGTGGGCGGAGAGGCGCAGGGCGGGAAGCGAGGGCCGCCAGTTCATTTGCAGAAAAGGGGCGGAAAATGGTCGCCAGCTGGGATTATCCGTTTCCAGTTATTGCCGGGAGAATCCGGGAATCGGGCCAAAAGGGGCAGAAAGAATAGGTAGATTGCCTTCAATTGTATTGAGCGGATCTCTTTGTGGCCCAAGACCCAAGACGGGTATTCAATTGAACGTGGAAAACCCAACGGTCAAAACGAGACAACAACGGAAGTGTGTGAGCCTGTTTCCCGTTTCCAGCAAATTCTGTCCGGCCAAATTCCCACCGCGCCGAAGCCACCACTCGGCGGACAACCACTCGACCACCACCGCAGCCGACTCGTGCCCCTCGCCGCCGCCAGATCCGCGCCAGCAGCAGCGCCAACGCGAAAGCCAGTGGGCCGCACTGAAGATGATGATGGCTGAACGAGCGGTGAGCGATAAGCGGATTTGGAGGAATGTGAAAACCATGTTTAATCTCCGTTTTCTCATGCTTATTTTCGCATCGGCAGTTGATTGAAAACTGAAAATTACTTTGGGTCTGCACTTTTCGGAACAAAATTGCAATTGAAAGCTGATCCAACATACCCATATTGTTTGTTTGGCAGGCGGATTGTCTGGCCAAACTAGGTCTGGACGCGGCGGCAGCAGCTTCGCATGACAAGGCGGACTCGTCCACCGCCAAAATGGTGATCTCGTCTCCGCAGCAGCGCCAAGGCCAGCAGCACAACAACGTGCTCTGCGGGGGCAACAGCGCCCCCTGCTCGTCCCTGTTCGGAGCACCGCATCACCGGAGGTGGGGTAAACGAACAAGATCGAATGCCGGGGGACGAGAGGAGAATGAATACATGTTGTAGAATGCCTTTGATTTGACTGATTGATTCCCCAGGTCAAAAAGTCTGCGCGAGAGGACGGGGGTCGACCAGCGGCTGGAGCGGCTGCAGCCGAGCGGCATCGCGCCGGGCAGTCGCCATTCCACGCTGCCGTGGACAGTAATCCGCGGTCCGAACATCCAGCCGGAACGGAATCGACCCATTCAGATCGGCGACTTCATCGGTATTTGCTCGGCACTTGCTCGCGGAGTGCACGTCCCATTTCCCAGAACACGTGCGACTGATGTCCGCCGACTCGGACTTCCGCTTCTCGGAGGAGTACGAGGACTTGCGCACCGTTGGGCTTGGCCAGAGCTGCATCGCTGCGGACATGACTGCCAATCGGGCGAAGAACCGCTTCACCAACATACTGCCCTACGACCACTCGCGCGTCAAACTGAAGCCCACCGACGACGAGGACGGGTAATAAATAATAAATAATCCCTCCAGCGAATAAGGGCCAACGTCTGTTCCAGCTCCGATTACGTCAATGCCTCCTACATTCCTGGCTTCAACTCGCGGCGCGAATTCATCGCTGCCCAAGGCCCATTGCCTTCAAGTGGCTCGGATATTCATCACAAGTTAACGATTAAAACAATTTGCAGCTCGCGATCATTTCTGGCGTCTGGTCTGGGAGCAGCAAGTGCCCGCCGTGGTGAAAATCATTCTTTCTCAGGGACAATCATCCCATATTGAATAATGCAGGTGGCGTTGACCAAGTGCGTGGAGAAGGGTCGCGACAAGTGCCACCAGTACTGGCCGGACAACAGCCAGCGCAGTGTTCTGCATGCTGACATTGAGGTGACGCTCCTCACAGAGTCCATCGAGTACGAGGAGTTCACCATTCGAGAGGTGAGCGGATCCAACACTACGCCAGAGATAGGATCATTCAGCTGCGCCTAACCAATCTTGCCGAGCCGTCCCAGCCAGCTCGCACCGTTCAGCACCTGCACTACCAGGCCTGGCCCGACTTTGGAGTGCCCGATCATCCGGCAGGCATTGTGCACTTTGCGCGCCTGTTCCGCAACAAGTTGAACCCGTCGCCCGCAAACAAGCCCACCATCGTGCACTGTTCGGCTGGGGTCGGCCGCAGCGGGACATTCATTGCGCTGGATCGTCTGGTGCAGCACATCGAGAGCGGGAAGCCAATCGATGTGTTCGGCACCGTGTACGAGATGCGCCTGGAGAGATGCCACATGGTGCAGAACGAGGTGGCCGACCGCCATTGCCTGTTCAGGGCCGTTATCGTTTGTGGTTTAGCAACAGTACATTTTCATTCACCACTGTCTGCAGTACGTGCTGGAGAACTTCTACCCCTTCCTGGTGTCCCAGCAGCAGCAACAGGCTTATCCCAACGTTGCCAACAGACCGGTGTCCTCCCCGAACACGCACTTGCCCTTCGGCACATCCATCTCTTCGCCAATAGGCGGCGGAGGCAATTATGCCACGTCACCGACGACTATGACGAGAGACCTGGGCGGACAGTGGGCGACCACGACAAAAGGTTTCGCCAACAATAACAACAATGGCGCCGCGTTCCCGTGGGCAACCAGTGCACAACAGCAGGTAAGCATTGGAAAAGGGAGAAGGACTCAAAGATTAGGAAAAGGTATCAGGATAGACCGGGAAGGAAAAGTCTTTTCTGTTTTTGAACTTTTGCCATTGCGCAGCCATATGTGCCACCGAAGATCGAAGTGCACCATCACCAGAACGACGGCTTTCTGGAGGACGATGAAGGGATCGCAGAGTCCGGTCTCTGAAAGGGGAGCTGCCAGTCCAGAGTCCAGACGACCATCCCGATGACGCCATAATAAATAATGCAAACTGGATACGCAATGAGAGGGTCAGTGCGAAAACAACCGTTTGATCGATTTCATTTCGCCCGGCCAAGTGTTGCAGTTGTTAGTCCTCAATCGGGTCATCCCATTTCTTATTTATGGACTCCTGCCCTTTCCCCCAAAACAAACTACTACATACAATATTTTCCCCGCCCATTGCCAAACTGTTAATTATAATTGGCTCCAAATTGCAAGCCATTGTTCACTTTCCGCGGAAGGAATAAAATATCGGTTTCTCTTTCTCCCTCACCTCCTACCCAGGCACCTCCCCCCATCTCAAA
The DNA here is from genome assembly GCA_013357305.1 of Radopholus similis. NCBI lineage: Eukaryota > Metazoa > Nematoda > Chromadorea > Rhabditida > Pratylenchidae > Radopholus > Radopholus similis. The sequence goes on from VAHH01000163.1 coordinate 29,250, forward strand.
TGAATAATGTACAGATTACTACACATTCACAATTTACATTTTTATGCAATACAATCATTTTCCGAACAACTTTCCAATGCAAACAGACAAACGGCTGATGCGTCTTGTCCAATGTTGGCTCAATAAATGAAGTCGTGGAGTTTGAAGTTGGGCACGGCTCGGTCTCGAGAGATACGCAAACAAATGAAAATTAATTGCAAATGCAAATATGGGGAACTTGCGGAAGTTAATAAGTAAATACACTCAGTGGTTCTTGCAATGGGCATTGGTCAGTTATTAAATGTCATCCTCTTCCTCGGGTTCCTCCACCAGGGTGTTGTCCTCGTCGACTTCGACCGCCTTCAGATGCTGGATGAGTGGCTTCACCTTCCGCTCCAGAATTCGTTCCGCCTCCTCCCTCTCCTCGCATCCCTTCGATTTAATAAAAACTATCAAATTGTTCGGCAAAAAACGGAGTTTTACTGCGAGGGCATCCTTCAAATGTTCGGCGCATTTTTGCAGTGCCAACCGCGCCGAGTCGGCGTCGTACATATTCTCGAGTCGCTCACGTATCTCCACCAGCATGTTGGCCATTTCGTTGAGGACAGCGTGCGAAATGGAGTTGGCGCTCATGTGCAAATTGGTGCAGCGGAGGAACATCTGCAAGAAAGACCTAATTGAAAATCGAGCTCCAATGGGGCACCTCAATTATCTGAAACGAGGGCGTTCGTTCGTTCATAAGAACCGCGGCGAACCATTTCAGCTCCGAATAGAGGAGTCTATCCTCCACAGACAGTGCAAGCTCTGCCTCGTTCGCAGCCGCGTCCTCTCCCTCGTCGATGAGACGCGTAAGCAACGCCACAATGTTGAATGTCTCGTACGCCCTGATCAGGGTACGTGCGTCGAATTTGCTCTCCCCGTCTGGCATTCGCAGTAAGGCGCCGAATTCCTTACGGATTGTGCAGAGAGACTTCAAAAAGTGTGCTTTTGGAAAAAGGGGACAGCGAATACGAGGTAGAACGCTCTGAGATGGATGTCGAAGTTTTCGCGCAATTGGTCACAGGTGTGCGGGCTGGCCAGCAGCATCCGAATGAGCTCGAGGGGACGACGCAAGTCGTTCACATCGTCCGTGGACACCTTCGCACGCTTCGGCAGTGGCGAGCTACTACTGGACAATTGCCTAACGCGTCGCCTCTGCGGCGTAACCGTATCAGGTTCGGAGGCCATGAGCACCTCGTTGCGCAGTCTCTTCAAACCTGTGGAGAAAGGGCCAAATATTGTAGAAGAATATTTAACGGGCCAACCCTTTTCAATAATTTCGATCAATTTATTCATGTCCCAGGCCGCAAATGCTTCCACGTAGTGCGGGAAGTAGAGGTGCGTGGTGGTCTCCTCCTTCTCCAGTTTCGACTTGACCCGAGTGAACAAGCGGCCGATACGGTCTTTCGGCAGATAGCTGGCGATCACCAGGGCCGACTCCATCAGGGGTGTAGTCTGTGGAAGCCACTTAAATTTAAAGCGAAGGCGTGAAAGCAAGTACAGAGAAGGGGTCGAGTGCGTGCAGAATGTTGGACATCATCTTTGTCATCTCCTGGTTCTCCTTCACATTTTGGGCGTGGAACAAGTCGTAGCGGATTACACTCCACAGCACGATGGCCGAATCGAGGATGTCTTTGGCGATGTTCAGCTTCTCATCAAAAAGGGGCAAACAAGTTTGTTTTCCTGGCTTCAGAGCAACCTGTCTCGCCGACCATCTGTTCCGAGAGTATGAGAGACGAGTCCGTCATATTCAGGGCCAACGTGTCCGCCGTGTCGTCTCCCGATTGCATGGACGAGTTGTTTTCGTTTCCAAGGCACTTGCGCAGAATTTGCTTGGCCCCAACCAGGAGAGAGCGAATGTGCTGGACGGCGCCCTTCAGCGAGACCAATTCCAGCGTGTAAATGAGGCGGTGGAAGTGCAGAGAGCCGTTGCGCGACTGTTTGCACATAAAGTAGATGCGTTTGAAGCGCTCCAAAATGTCGATTCCCTGCACTTGGCGGGGACAGAACGGACCGAAAAGAAGTCGCACAATTTGCGCCTGGACTTGTGTGGATTGCTCAAAATCGAGGCGAAGCAACAAGTCCTCCAAAGTGACCACGTCCAACAACTGCAAAACTGGATTTGAACTCCCGCGCACATTCCAAATCCCGCCTTTATGTATCTGTGACCATGCAACTTGTTCAGCATCTTGAATGCCGCTAATCGGACGCGTTCCGATTTGTCGTCTGTGCCCCGCTTGGCCAATATCTTCAGCGCGTGCTGGGTGGCATTGAGTGCTGCGGCACAAGGCAAAAGGTGCTCAAAGCCCTCATAAACGGCAGCGCGTACTTCCGCGAGTGCGTCGTGAGAGAGTTGATCGACCAGCTTCTCCAAGTAGCATTTGATCAATTGACGTGGGAAAAGGTCCCAATGCTTCGCCAAATGTTCGGGAATATTCCGCACCGCCATCACACGAATGGACACGCAATCGTCATTGAGCATTGCGCTAAAAGCTTGCTGTTGCCGCTGATTGTATTCTTCTCGGATCTGAAATTTTTTGGCTAAAAAATGAATGTAACGCTAAAACGCACAAATTCGTCATCGCTTGTTAGTGGAAAGAATTTCATCACAAGTGAACAAGCGGCCAGACGTACATCTTCATTGGGGGCCTGAAAACAGAACTAATTTGTTTCGCGAAATTCTTTAGGGCTGTAAACAGTTCCCTACATTTCAATTTTCAAATATTCTTTTGTTTCCTGGATATTTTTACTCCGATTTTTATAAAGCTTAAAAAATTAAATAATATACCTTTAAATTGCGCCAGAGCACAGGCATTGTGCTGCGGAAGATCATTGCTCGTAACCGTTTTGTTGGGTTCTCCTCTCGCAGAAAAGCTTCATATATCTGGGGTTTAAATACTCGATCCCAAAATTGTGGATGGGAAAACAAAAGCAGACCCAAGTGAAGCGTTGAGAGAATGGTTTTTTGGTCAGGACTGCGCAGAAGAACACGTCCTGCGCAATTTCCAATTCGATTTCTTCGCGTCTGACCACTCCTCTGTTCTGCACGTCTATTTTGGCCGCGTTTTTCCACGCTCGCAGAATGCTGTCACCCCACCGAAGACAAGTGTGTCTGATGAAGAACTAAATATTTTGGAACCCAACAGCGCCTTTCAAGACCGACCTGTCAGGCGAATTCTCAACCAGCTCCTTCTTGGTCGACTCCCAATAATGTGCACAACTAATTGTTCCCGCCAGGAACCCCGATTCGTCAATATTGCCGTTTGAAGGTGATGACTGCTTGAGATATTTTTTGGTCGTTTTTTGTTTCATGTTTATTTTCGGAATAATTAAGCTGATGAGTGATGAGTGCCTAAAATGAAAACTCGCAATTGAAAATGAAGACTCTCGTATGTATCTCGTTGCATATGTACTTGTTGCTACTTCTATTAATTATTAATTACCTATTTACACTACTATTACCTATTAGCTATTACGCTATTAGTACTTTGCAACTTTTCGCTTTTCGGTATCTCTCAAACTTCAAAAAAATTTTTTAGCATAAAATTATTTAATTTTGGCATGACGTTTAAGAATCCAAATCAGCGATGCGGAAACCAGAAATTATATTTTTATTTTTAGAGGCAAGGTTGCGTTAATTCATAATCGTAGTCAATAAGAATGCAAATGCAACGCTTGATTGGCGCACACACTCTTCCAGCGATCAGTGTTCGTGTTGCGTCAACCACAGCATCATCGGCTCGAGGTTCAAATGTGAAGACATTTGAGATTTATCGCTACAACCCCGACAAACCGGAGGAAAAACCGCACCTACAGGTATTTGGCTTTTTTTCGAGGTATGAAATTTGCCTTGTTTTTTTCGCAGAAATATGACATCAATTTGGGTGAATGTGGGCCTATGGTTTTGGACGCACTCATCAAAATAAAAAACGAAGTGGATCCAACGCTTACTTTTCGGCGCTCTTGCAGAGAAGGTACCTCTGGTTCTGGGACTTGGTTGATGGTTTGGCAGGAATTTGCGGCTCATGTGCGATGAATATCAACGGGGAGAACACACTCGCCTGCATCTGCCACATTGACAAGGACACCTCCAAATCCAGCAAAATATACCCGCTTCCCCACATGTGACTTGCCACGTTGATTCGTACGTCAGTTATTCAATAAGTCTAGGTTTGTCGTCAAAGACCTGGTGCCAGACATGAACCTGTTCTATGCACAATACGCCTCCGTGCAACCATGGCTTCAAAAGGACAAGCCTTTGAAGTTGGGCGAGAAGGAGTGCTACCAGACGGTTGAAGAGCGCGACAAATTGGTAGTACTGATATTTAGGGAAATATGATTAACAGATATTCGATTGGAGGACGGCCTGTACGAGTGCATTCTGTGCGCCTGCTGCAGCACCTCTTGTCCGTCCTATTGGTGGAACCCAGACAAGTACATGGGCCCGGCAGCGCTGCTCCAGTCATACAGGTGTGTTCCAGTTCGATTTTTGGAAGCATCACTTCTTTCAGATGGATTGCCGATTCTCGCGATGACAAGGCCAAGGAGCGGCTGGGTCGGTTGACCGACCCGTTCAGTGCGTTCAAGTGCCACACAATTCTCAACTGCACAAAGACATGCCCCAAAGTGAACTCTATTTCCTTGGAATGGCTCAATTTACCTATGCACTTTTAGCATCTCAATCCGGCAAAGGCGATTAGCGAAATCAAAAAGCTGTTGACGGGAATGGAGTAATCACTTGGAAACATTCCCATTTCCCCGTTTCAATCCAATTTTCAGGACAAAGCCAGATGCCAAGCAACCAGCCGCAGCCACGGCATAACAAGACACCCAAGATGGGAACAGAGTAGTAGATCAAAATACCTATATTTGATTTGGAAGTTTGTGATCAGTAGACTGACAAGTTTTGTATTTTCTCATCAATTGTGGTTCCCCGAACACGCATAAATGAAAAATTATTTTGCAGCGGCACATCGACAGCGTGCTTCAGTTTTTTCTACACGACTCTTGCAATCCAATTGTGTAAAGCTGTAAAAGATGTGTTCCGTTCGGTCGAAATCGTTCAGGCAAAAGGGGCGGAGTAATCACCGTTGGGGCGGCCAAGGGCTTGCGTTTTAAAGTAGGCCTGCGCCCCCAGCGGGGTTCCCTATTCGCGCATTTTCACCATTCTCCTCCGAGTATCTGTGTCCAATCCCGCAACAAACAATGCCCCTACCATCGCTAATTAAAATTTCTCTGTTCTGCTCTTTGGCCATTGCGGTGGGCGTACGGGGGGAAAAGATGGAAGGTGACCAACTCGAGAAGGGAGGGCACACTGCAGGCGGGGAACAGCGCTGCTGGAGCAAAGGGAACGGCCAAAGTGCCCAATGGCTCGAAGAGGGGGACACAGTGGAAAGGGGTACGACGAGCAGAACGAATAGATTGACGACAGGTTGAGTCTCCAGGCAAATTCTGGTATCAGTGTGCCGGGGGCAAGCTGCGTCCAGCTGGCTGCTTGGACGAGTCGGCACGACGTGTTCCCCTAGGGGAGACATTTGTGAGCAGCGAGTACCTACTGATGGAGTGCATCCTCTGGGGCGGGACGCCCAAACTCGGTGCGGTTGGGTGTTCGTCCGCTGAGAGTGGCGCCACTTACCGTGTCGGCCAGACCTGGGAGGACGCGGAGCACAAACGTTGGTTCGAGTGCCGCTGGAAGGGTGGCAGACTGCGTGCCCGGCTGTCAGGCTGCGTCCAGCCAGCGGGGGAGGAGGACGGCGGAGTGACAAAACGACTGCGCATCGGGGAACGCGTGGACACCGGCAACTACAGGCAAGCGATTTGCACAGGGACTTTGCACCTGCATTCGAAATCCCTGCAGCTACGAGTGCCAACAGAGGACGGCAGGGGCTGTCGAGATGCATCCCGTCGGCTGCATTGTGGACGGAAAGCGCTACCGCATTGGCGAACAATGGCAGGCAAGTCAGTGTTTTGAAGAGCGAGACAGCGATTTTAAGGAAGGAGCCCTTTTAAATTCTTCCATGTTTGCGCTGTAGTCCCCCAGTTCATTGCCGCTTATGAGTTATGACTTCCCCAGGTACCAGAATTGCACAAACAGAGTAGTCAAGTTGCGCGTAAAAATGCGCGACTAAACTGCCGTTTTAAAATTTGATGGCCTTCGCACAACCAAATCGCGCCAAAAAAACCCTGATTGATGACTGACGACTTTAAAAATGGATAAGCGATGGAAGAAAAGGAAAAGACTGCTGGCTAATAAGGGTCTTGAAAAAACTGTCCTTGCCTGGACGAATGGAGGTAGTGAACCATAGAAATATGATGGAAGCCATAGCAGTCTGAGAAGCACCCCAAACATCGAATTTGATTCCCCCTTTATTTGGTGACACAGGTCATTCTAGAAAAGAGAGTCCTCCTTCCCGTTCCCGGTTCATCCCATTTCTTCAGGACGGCGATTTTCTGTTCTACTGCAAGCGCAGTGGGCCGAAGTGTCTGAAGGCGTGCGTTGGGTGAGTTGTGCCAATCTGCCGCAAATGCCCCTTCCCTTTTGGCTGTGTGCTGGACGGGCGTCGTCTATTCGACGGCGACCGCGTGCGTCGTGCGCGCTCTGTGCTCCAGTGCGAGATTCGACCCAAACGCCACTCGCTGAGTCCGGTGGCGTGTGTGTCGGAGGGCGGCGTGGAACGGGTGGCCGACTGCCAGTGGACGGACCAGTCCAAGAGTGGCAGCTATCGCATCAAGCGGCAATGCGTAGTGCGCGAGGGCCGCGCCGACATTGACACGCTGGGCTGCGTGTTCCAGAAGGACGGAATCAGCCGGTAATCTCTGCATCCGGCATTCCTAGAAAAGGGTCCTCGACGCAGTTTGACGCTGCGCCCAGGAACCTACACCGTTTGGCGGGAATCGATGGACCGGGAGCCGGTCGGGGTGGTGTGCAGGGGGACCGAGGAGGAGGAGCACCCGCTGCTGGAGACCTATCCGGCGGATCAGTTGCAGCGCGTGGCCGATGGACTGCAAATGGACGCGGATCCGCGGATGTGAAGTACTTGCGCTGAGCAAGACAGTGTTTTCGCCTGACTTGGTTTTGACCTGGTCGTGAACGCAAACAAATTTGTTCCAATTCACTCAGAGAGTAAACCGATTGCGCTAAATTGAATCGGATCGGTCGCAGACGAGACACTGTTTAATCTTTAATGTGCTTTATTGATCAAATCAAGCGGCAACTAACCCATCATTCGCTTGGAGAAACGGGAGTTTGGAGAAGTGGAATAGAAAGTCGCAAATGCCCAACTTGGCAATTTATCGGCATTTTGAAAACAAATGAATGAATGAATGCCAATCCTTTGGAAGCTAAGGCCGGTACTAGGGCTGATTGAACAGATACCGCCAGTCCGATCAGAGTTCTGTCGAGTTTTAACAAAGTGGTGTGACAAATGCTGCGACCTCTGGTGGAGCGAGTGGACTCTCAACTTGGCGAAACAGAGAATGAATGCACTTTGTCTTTTCCTTCCGCCGACGTTCGTCGAATAAGCCAGCCGATTGTGCTCTCGTTTTATAGATGTGTGACCTTCACGTTGCGCCAACAAACAAATCCCCATTCACTTCCTTCTCGCCATTTGACGATTGTCCGGCAATGCCAAGAGAAGGCCATTTTCCTCAAAGAGTCAAAAGTCGCTGTTTTCCGAAAGCATTTTGCGCATTTAAAAACGATTCTTTTTTGGGTTGTTGGCCACCAACTGAATCTGTTTTCCTCGCAGATCAAGTGATTAGTGCAATTGCAGCCATCAAAAGTAACGGTGCGGGGATTTGCGTCAAAATTGAAAACACCCTGCACACTTCAACATTTTGGTCTTCCCTTCACCCTTGCTCGCAATTGCACATATTTCCGCTGCAAATCCGCATTCCCCCCCCCCCTCTGGAATTGAAACAACGGGCAGTTTGCATCTCGTTCCGAGACGGCGCTGCATTCACGTTTCGGGGGGTAAACGGACGCCACTGGGATGGGTGATATGTATGTATTACTAAGTAATTCGGTCTGCCCCCCGACTAATGAGGATCAGCCGCCCAGCCGGGACGAGGCGGATGAGTGGGCGGGATGCTTGAACGGGAATTGAATGTGGACGTGGATGGTCGCTGGAAACACGTCCGTCCAGACGTCGCGGCAGATGAGCGGTGGAATGGGCGCGCGGGAATGGTGCGATGGGATGGGGTGGTGGTGGCTGACCCAGATGTGTTGTGGGATCGATCCATTCGCTCGCCGGCCTTTCCCTTTTGCGTCCGTCCGCCACAGCCCCGAATGGATGCAAACAGGAGCGCGGACCAGCCACCCACCGGGGATTCGTTGCAGCCGATGACCGGCCGGCCGCCGTCGCCCCAACTCAATTACCCGCCGCCGGGGAACCGCCAGCCCAAACAGCCGGACAGCTCGCGCATTTTCATTTCTGGTAACTCATTCGCAGGTTTTCCCGCCGCATAATCAGCAATCGGCTGGCGGTGGAATGTTCGCGCGGAAAAGCAGACAAAGTCCTGCGCTTCGCGCAAGACCAATTGTTAAACAAAACTAGGCGAGGACACCCGCAAATTCGCCCAAAACGGTGCCGACGCCTACGCACCAAAGAGGGCCGAAAGGCGCAGGCGATTGTGCGTTCGGCGACAACACCACCCCATCGCAGTTCACGCGTTTACCCGACGATGATCATTAATCAGTTTGCCCAAACAAACACAACTCCTTTCAATTAGTGCACATTGTGATTCCCGTGGAAAAGCATTGGGCGAACAGTCAGTCCCATTCCCAGCCGAGTTTTGCGACCATTTCAGACCAAAATGAGGAGCGGAAGCAACTGGAATTACTGTTCCCTGACCACTATTTTGCATTTGTTTTGCCTGCTCTCGCTGTTTCCCCACTCGCTGCTCGGCACCAATCTGACGCACTTCCCGGAGGCACGAGTGTGGCACTTTGTTAGCACCGTTCCCCGCCAGTCCGTCGGAGCAGAATGCGCACGCAGTTTGGACCGAGTGGAGACCTTCCTGACGGACAAGCGGACGCTAGAGGAGCAGCGCCAGTTCTTCTCGGAGGCGTTCAGCACGGGAGTAACTGAATCGTTGACAGACACTTTGCTGCACATTGTGCCATTGACAGGACGCCTCGCAGTTCATTTCGCGCGACCAGGACCGATGGCTGTTCAATGCGTTCAAATGCATCAAGGCGGCTGGCGAGAGCAGCTACAGCGCCTCAGAATATCCGTTGCATTATTGTAAGACAATTTATTTTGCAAAAATGGTGCAACTTGTGTGCTCCCCAAAGGCTATGGCCAGGATACCAATCATCCGGGCAATGGAAGTCTCGGCAGTGGCACCGTCTACGGGATGTGTACGTGACGGCGATACCCTGGACGGGAAATTTTAGTTTTGTCCAGGCATTCCGAGCACGTGCAGTGGCGAGCAGGACCGGTTGGAGCTGCTGCGAGAGTGGCGCCGGACGGCAGTGGCCAACAGCTCGCAAGAGATGGCACTACCGCTGGAGTTCGGCGATTGCACCAAATCGCGCCATACCCGCCAGTGGTGGGAGCAGCCGGTGCCGCTGCTCCACTTCGCCTCCGATCTGGTCCTCATCGCGCTGGTCGGAGTAGCCACCGCGCTGCATTTGCGCCGTGGAGACTGCAACAAGTCGGCCGGAAACTTGGTTGAACGGTCATTTGAGTCCACTACAGATCGCTAGCCGTCCAACTGCTGCTGTCGTTCTCGGCCAAAAAGAATGTGCAGAAGCTGATCCAGATGCCCAAGGACTCGCAGAGCACCATCACCTGCATGTACGCACCCTATTTGCTTAAGACCCCTGGGATATGGCCCCCTACCGACCCAATCATTGGATTTTAAATCACTCCTCAGGCCCAATTCCCATGCAAGGTGTCGAGTTTTCAGGTTCGGACTGCGCTTTCTGGCCATGGGCTGGACGCTGGTCGGGCACTCGTTCATCTTCGTGCAGGCGTTCCTGGCCAACGTTGATGACTTCAAGGCAGACCTAGTTGACCACTTCTGGAACCAATGGTACCTATTTCGGCGAAATGCCTAATTTGGTGAAATTCAAATATTACCTTGAGGATCACCAACTTCACACTGTCCGTCGACGTTTTCCTCGTGTTGTCGGGCTCACTGACTGCGTACAGTTGGTTCCGGCGGGCACAGCACGCCCAGTCGGAAGAGGCGCACGTCGGCTGGCAATCCTGGGCGTATTGGCTGCGTTTCTACCGACACCGGTTCGATTTGAAGGGGCAATCTTACACAAATAGGCCCACGAGATTTCCTTTTCCATGGGCATAAACGGGAATATTGGCCAATTTTTAAGGGTTGTTCGGCTCTGGCCGGCCTACATCTACACTTTGGTGGCCGTGACTACGCGAGTCAGCGTCACCCACTACCACCCGATGTGGCCCCCGACCGACCCGGCGGTGCAGTGCCCCAAACACTGGTGGGAAAATGTGCTGTTCATCAACTCGCTCACCGACAACCGCTGCATGCCCTGGACCTGGTCAGTGGCCTGCATGGCAATAATAACTGCACCCCCAAAAGGTACATCGGCACCGAGTTCCTGTTCTACCTGGTGTCGCCCATCTTCCTGCTCGCCCTCCGCCACTCCCCGATTGGCGGCATTGCACTGGCGTCGGCCGTCTCAGCCCTCTCGGCCATGCTCAACGTGGTCACCATGCTCCGGTACAACTTCCCTCCGACGCAGATGCTGTGGAAACAGCCGCCCATCTTCTCACCCGACTTCATCCTGGTCTGTTTTCTGCTGGTCCGTCCAACCGTCGTCCACTCCCCGGTTCAGCACCATCTGGTCATCTACATCAAACCGTGGTACCGGATTGGACCCTACCTTGTCGGATTGGTGCTTGGCTACGTTTTGGTCCGCCACTCCGTCTATTTCCACGTCAGTCTTCCTTCCACAGGCGATGCACTCTGTGTCGCCGCAGAAGCGCCTGGACAGCCGTTCCCGGCGGTTTATTCACACCGGATGGGGATTGGCCTTTGCGGCCGGCTTCTGGTCCGTTTACGGACTCTACCCCGCTCTGCAAGGATGGGACTGGTCAGCACAATGAACAAATGGCCAGAGGGCATTTTCGCTTCAGGCCGCTCTACCACCTGTTTTACGGCGCCGTTGCGCGCACAGGTTAATTTCTCCACCTTTTGAAGAATATTTCCTCCTTGGCACAATGTTTGATTTTGAACAGTGTTCGCATTGGCACTCGGCTGGTTGGTCTACGCATGCCACACTGGCATCGGCGGACCTTTGAACTGGGCAAGTGTTCATTATTAGTTTGTCTTTTCGGCTAATCGGCGGCCTTTAGGCACTTTCGCTGAGCCCCCTGCTGCCGCTTTCGGTGCTCTCCTACTCCGTGTACCTGTTCCACATGGTGCCTGTGGTGTTCACCTACGTGATTACTCCCTTCCCCATCCACTACGACTCCAAGTTCTATGTGTTGCGCCATTGCGTGGTGCAACTGGCAATTTCCTATTGTTTTGGCATGCTTTGTACTTTGTTGGCCGAGTTGCCCGCACTGAACATTGAGCGCATTCTGCTGGGCCGGACCGCAGCTGCCAATTCGTGCCGCAGCGAAAATGGTGGAAAAGGCAGTGCAAATGGCGGCACACCAGTGCACAATTGCAACGGGCTGGCGCTGGAGAAGGGCGAATATACGGGCTGCGCGGCCGAAGAGACGGCCACAATTGAGGAGGACGGGGAAGAAGGCGCAGAAAAGCATCGAAACGACGGCAGGAATGGGCACTGTGTGGAGGCGAGGGACAACGGTGAAGAGCAGCAAGGGAGAGGCGGCAGCAGGAATAATGAGTGCTAGTGAGCGGCGACAGCAGAGACCCAGAGGAGGGAGCCGAGCGGTGGTCTCTGGCCAAACTGGAACTAAAAAGGCGCGGATATACATAAAGGCAAAGTGGGCCGGACCCGAAAGTGGCGCAGATGAACGCCCCAGTGTGCTCTCTGCGCTCGCGTCAGGCGGCCTCCTTTTCCCATCCCCGCCAGCCAGTCTCCACGTCTTCACCCAACGGCATTTCGCCCCCGCGACCACAAAAGCCTTCACCCTACCCTCCTGTTCTCCTCCTCCCCATCCCACCAATAACTCTGCTGAATTTTCCCTTATCACTCATCAGTCATCACTCACTCTCAATCACCATTAATGGCCGGCCTGTCCCCAAAATTTTGTACACCAAAAGGGCTGTTGATCTCAATCCATTTTTGTGGATGTTATTTCCTATTACGTTATTACTTAGTATTACCCTTTCATGGGAAAACCTCTCGCCTTTCGATTACTTTCGTTACTACCAATCTAAAAATTCAGAATCTAAAATGTGTTACTAATTTTGCGCCTGGATTATTTACTGTCGTAGTTTTTAATTTTTATGTTTGCATTGAAAAATAAAAAACTGAGATCGCCTATTGCCTGAATGCATTTGAATTTTGAAATACTACAATATTTAAATGTCGGCAATTATTTTATATAAATAAAAGAATTGCAACTAGGTAATAGTAAGTACCTTAATACAAATCAGGTGAATTCGTTATCAAAAATGGTAGGAAAAGCTTCCAAATTTTGGCACAGTATTTGATACACATGTCGTCATAAAGTCATAATTCATAAATTTGCTCAGAATGGTCATATCGGCATAATTTTGGTACCATTCGATTCAGCTCGTCGAGGACACTTCGAATAAGCTATTTACTGCTGGCATGTTCAGGGGGTACTATTGAATTGAAGAAACATTTATTTGGTAGCCTTTTCTACCACTTTTGGTAAGAGAAAAATTTGGTAAATTTTTTCTACCATTTTTGGTAGAGAATTAATCCACTCGCAATACAAATCTAAGAATGTGATCTTCATCTCCAGTATCCAAAGGAAAACAGCAATCTATTCTTGACTGACTTCAATGTGGTTGTTTACGTTTTTATTTTTACGCATTTCGCTGATATGCAGGACAGCATTCAGTGCAGTAGTGTTCACTGTTCACTGCCTGTCCCGACTCTGGCTTCATTTTGCCTGCCCTTAAAATATTATTCTCGCCCGTCTGCTTATGTTCTGCGAACGAGATTCTCCCCTCCCTACTGCTGCTGGTCTTAATCCCATTCCATTCCCCCTCTATTCCCCGTTCTCGCTCTCGCCTTAATATTTACTCCATTTATTCTAACATCCTTCGCTTCATTCGAGAGTGGTATCTCCGTCACTTTCCCCACCTTTTTCTTCTCTTTCTCCATCTCAACCTAGTATGTTTTACGCTTTTGGGGACGCCGGACGCGTCTCCCTTCTTTATTTCTTCCCGACCATCGGCCGGCAATCTCCGTTCGCGGAAGATCACATGCGGCGAGCAAAATTATTTATTTTAGCTGGGAGTACCATTAATCGTGGAGCCCACCAAGCACCAACCATTTAACGCTGAGTTCAGAGGCGGTAGGCGGCGAAGGGAAACAAATTTCAATCATTCATTCATCACATTTCACAATTAGTTTCCCAGCTATAAAATGGCATTCATTCTTCTTGATTGTTCTATTCTGGGAGAGGCGATTAGGCAGATGGGGCGCTGGTCGAGTTTTATTTAAATTGCACTTTTAAAGTCCAAGTCTCCAGTTTAAATTAAAACCCAAATTAAAAAATTCTTATTTGATTGCTGCTTTTGCATTCTAAAATTCTAAATTTATGTAACTTTCATCATTAGTATACATACCATGAAGCCTTTCGCCAAATTTTATGGCAAAGTCTCCGCGTGCTTGTGTCATGTGTTTTTGTGTGTAAAAACTAAAAATAAGCAGGCTCACTTTGTTGTCATATGTCACTTTTAAAATCGATTGTATGAATGGGGAAAGATATATTCGCGTTTTAAGCGAAGAAAAATTTGTTTTTACTTATCCAATGTTTATAGGTATTTTATTTTGGCCACATTCGTACAAAAACTGACTTTACCGGAATTTGCTGCCAGATAATTGACTTTGTTTCGAGTGATGAATGAAAATCGACGTTTTTTCCAGCCGAGCGCTACAAACGATTTTGGTATGAATTGCATAGAAATAAAGTATAAACAGAGTTTCGTGCTGTTGCACGAGATCCAATTCCAATTTAATCAAGATCCCGGCAATTTTGGATCCCAGCAACCACTCGAGCAACAACAATACCATTCGCCGTTTTCGGGTTTGTTTATTTTAATTTAATTGTTATTTGTCGAACGGTCCGGTTAAGTCTACACCAATGGATATTCGTCTCTTGAAGGACCTGCGATGGGCTCGGGAGGAATTACTCCGCAAGGCGCATCGACACCTCCGAGATGCGCGCCGAGTTCCTCCATACAACAATTTGCGCAAGACAGCGCTTCACCTGTGGTTGGGACCTAAAAATATTATTGCTTTGCGAATCACTGTTTTGTGAAGAAATCGTTCTGTCCAGTCGGTGGAAGTCCAAATTTCGTGCCGAATGGTCGTGCGTCGTATGCGAGTGCTACAGCGCAGCAAAAATTTGACCCATTTGGATATGTAAGTGTCTAATCCCGTAAAACTGAGAATTTAGCGTTTCATCCAAATTCTATCAAACAAGTACCCAACACAACGGCGTATGCGCCTTTTGAGTCTGCTTTGTCCACCTGCACTAGCCACATTCACAATTCACACTCATCCCATTTTTCGGCGTTCGCTTATTTATATAAGCACGAACAAACAAGCCACCTGCGCCGCTCGCGCGCAATTCTCGTGTCCTTCGCTCTCCACCACACAAACAACAATCGATGGTATTTTCCGCTCGTCCCTCCATTGCATTCACATTCCGCGCTCCTCCACTCATTTGGGGTTCCCTCTTTTCTCGCAACCTCATTTTTCGCATATGCGGAATCTGTCTTCCAATGTGAATCTTCGTCGGATTCTCACGCAACAAATAAGACATCCATTGGGATATAAAATCACCGAAAGACCCTTTAAGCGATCCTCCAACAACAATAACTACCTGTCGGGACCACAACAAAGATTTAGCGGGTCGAACCCGACAGCACCTAGACCATTTTTTGACGACCAGCAAATTCGTCCGGGCGGTGGTTTCCCGCCAAGACCTGCGCACCCGCAAGCGAATTTTTTGCCGGGCAGCGGCTTTCGGCAACAACAACACTTTCCCGCCCATCAGCAGGGAAACAGACACCCTCCGCCGCCCCACTTCTTTTCGCCGCCCCTGGGTCCTGCTGGCTGCGGAGTGCGTTGTGGAAATCAAATAGGATTAGTCGCTCTGTTTACCGAATTCAAATTACCAGTTAATGAACGGAGCGAACAGCTTTGGCACGCCCAACGATGGCTTCATGTTCAACAACAGAGGCATGAACGGCGGTGGCGGGACAGTTCCCAACGGGCACATGACGACAATGAATGGCAGTGGAGGGGATGTTGGGATCGAATTCGGTGAGGACTTTACCGCTGGAGGAATGGGCGTGACTATGCCGGCGCAATACGTGCTCTCGGACGAGTTGTTGGACAAAATACAGAATTCGCAAAAAAAACAGGCCTGAAAGTGTGGCCGTTTATCTCACCGATCGTTCATTTATAGGTTCTGTTCGAGTTGCAGATCGGCCTCGAACAAGTTGCGTTTGACACCTCGAACAATTTTGACACGTGGACAATGGTGATCAAGGAACGAATGATCGGCTACGGGGATCCGCTAGGCGACATGGATTTGAACATCGCGGCAGCGATTCTCGTCGAAATGGTCTTTCCACGTATTTTCTCATGCAATAGCCCAAGTATTTAGGCGGTCGTGCTGGAGGACTGTCAGTATAACTATTCCCGGTTGTGCCAGTACCTGTGTCGCAACATCGACAAATTCGCAGAGAATGTGCTGTTGCCCCAGGTCGCCTCGTTCATCCAGGAGACCAACACGTTCCTGAACGTGCCGCATTTGCGTAACTTGGTCCTCTTCCTTGCTGAACTCTATGACAAACTGGATGTGAACACATTTGTTGTTTTTCGTGGGTGGCCCTCACTGCGGATTTACAGGTAAAAGGCGTCAAGTCTTCGGAATTGGCCGCACACTTGTTCGACCAGCTGCGCAATCTGTTGAAGATCACCCCGTTGACTGATCCGACTGCGAATGCCATCGTGAAAGTGTTGAAGGTTGGGCCATCACTTTTTATCATTGGTTGCATTCGAATAACTCAGTTGGTGGGTCGTTTCCTCGAAAACGATCGCGGCCCACAAGCAATGGGCGAATTCGTGATGGAGTTTGACGAGCTGGTTCGGAACACACAACAACTCAGCGAGTAAACTAAATTTTCCGTTTGAGTGTTGTCTGTCCACCGATGATTGTTGCAGGTCGGTGAAGGAGAAGGCCGCCAGTTTGGTGAAGTTGCGAGACAACAAATGGGGCGTTGTAGCCGAGGCGAGTCACGATTTTGGTTATTCAAAAAATACCAATCGCTTTGTCCTTTTTAAGTCGAGTGCCAACGGTCTCCCAATCGGAGTGGGCATTATTGGACCGGATGGCGAGCCGTTGCTCACTGAGGACGAGTGTGCTTTTCTGGACGAGTCGGACGTATTTGGAAACTCCCCATCGGGATCTTGTGAGCCTCTATTGCTTAATATTTATTTTGCGATTAAGCACAAATGAATTCTCCCCAAAAAGTGTACAACAATCTGCTGGAAGAAGACCAAGTTGAGGATGACTACGAACAGTTCCTCCAGGTGCATTTTATTATCCACTATAAGGTGCACAATTTTTGCAGGCAACAGCGATTCGTGCCGCGGAAAAGGCATTAGAGAAGGTGTCAATTGATGATGACGATGTGGAGAGTGTCTCTTCGGTTAGAATTTTGTTGGACTATCTGTACAATTAATTACATTTTAGCCGAAATTCATGGCGAGTAATGCCAAGCAAGAATGATGATTCCCGAGCAATCTTCGATTGTGTTTGATATGGAATGAAGATTGCATCAATTCAGATAAACATGTTCAAACTGTTCCATTTCTAATTTTTCCATTTTAATATTTAAAATAAAACGAACTTGGACAGTGGGTATTTACTACCTAGAAATTACTATTCCTTGAAATATGAAGTTTATAATTTTCCCCCACCGAATGATCGGTAGCCGATAAGGATAGGTAAGTATAATATTCCCGGTGCTATCATATTGCCTAAAAGGAACATAATGGCGGGATGTGACGACGAACGACAACGATTAGACCGACCAGTCAGTCAGCAACAGGGACTAGGGAGACTGAAGCAGTCGTCATCTGTTTGTTGTTGATTTCCCACTTATTAGTTATTATTATTAGTTTCCTACTGCAATCACAGCAGTGAGCACATGGAGCTTGGGCCTTAGGCAGCTTTTTTGGACAAGATCTGCATACTAGTAGCTTCTTTTAGTGAAGTCCGCTTAGTCTTTCTTCATAAGGTAGAGGGGCCAAACCGTCCATTTTAGCATTTTTCTGGTAAATTTACTTTCTTTATCCGACCAACCATATCCGAGCAACCAAAAGGTACACAAAACACAAGTTTTGAACAAGTGATCACCATGGCTTCTCGATCCTACGAGCAACTAATCGATTTTAGATAAACGAAAAATTAGATAAAGTCAAATTCGATTTCTACTTTTTTAAAACCGATATCAGCGAATTAAAACGTGAGTTTATCAGGGGATGAGATAGTAATGCGAAGAATCGGCGATATTGGTGCGCGGAACAATATGCAAGAGCCGAACTTCACAGATGGGTTTGAAAAAATTTACACAGGTTATTTGTGTAATTAAACATGAAGGTTGTTCACCAACTTTAATGAACGTCTTGATGAACTGCCACCCGAACAAAGCGAAATTGGTCATCGGTTACGGCGACATCTTCAAGTACATTTTTATTTATCGTTATAGAAATTGTTCTTATATTTTAGTTTTTCTTCATGAACCCTCTTGATAAGGTTTTTATCCAAATTAAGGGGTTTTCAGATGTGCAAATGTCTTTTAGTATCGTGTCAGGCAGCAATTTCCTTTTAAACTGGTACTACAAATATTGAAAGTTGCCTTCGTAACACTCCAGGTTATCATTAACAATCAATTTGGATAAACAAAGATCCATTTGACTTCTGTTTTAAGCTTTTCCTGTTTGCTCAGTTGCGAATTTCACACGTGGATTTTCTCGACGAAACGATAACCGTGATGAGGCATAAGTTCTTGAAGGGCTGGACGGATGAGCGAGACGCGGTTGTATATCCGCCGCCTACGGGCCGGTTCTCGGTGTACACTAGCGACCAGATCATTGAACACTTCTCACACATTGTCACATCAGTATGAAATGCCGATATTTTGTGAGCCTATAATCTCGTTTCAGTACTACTCTATTCAAAACGACTCATTCGCTGCCTTCAGCTACGACACCAGTAAACCACAACAGCCATACCGCGATGACTGGGACGACGAGTTTGGCAAGACAAACTTCACAGATGAACATCAATCGCTGCGTAAGAGAATTGAATTCGCAAGCATTCCTCCGCTGCGACTTTGCATCGATCGGATCAGGGATGTGAACATAGAGAACTCCACCTACGTGTTTGACATCAGCGAAGTGGATGGTTAGCAATTCGACCGAACCGATTAATAATGGTCAGTTGCGTTCAGAATGCTTTACGTTGAATTTCACGCGCAAAGAGGTGGACGAAATCCGTCTAGATCCCTATCGCATTCGTGAGATGCTCGTTAGGAGAAACATCACTTTCAAAGCAGAGGACGCACTCATCATCTCAAAAGCGAAGATCAAGTTCAACCTGAGAACGATTCACTTTAGTCCCCTGCAAAACGATCAAAAACCAGAGTGCTACCTAATCAAGGTGCAAATTCTTTTTAACCAGCAGTCATCAATATCCAATAATTTGATTATTTCTTCAGATGGAGATCAAGTTTGATAATTCGCGTCATACTGGGCAGATCAAAGTCGACCTTAATGCTCTCATCAGGCTTGGATTGATTTAATACTTTTTAAATAATTTTGATTGTTTTCCTTTTAGTTACATTAATCTGTGTAACGGACGCATTCTTCAAGGCAAAAAATTAGTCATTTATTCAGTTATCCAATCAAATTTAGTGAGCAGCATTGGAATTGACACAATTCTGATAGGAATTGTTGATGTTTGTGTACTGTTCATGTGCCTCGCTTCATTTGTGCTCTGCACTCGGGCCCTGATCAAGGCGCAACTCCTCAAAAATGTTGCCATTGGACTGATTGCATTTTGCGGTTCAACTAACATTTAGACTACCAGTGTCTTCTTTGAACGTGTTTTCAAGCTGCACATGAGCATCCACGATCAGTGGGAGTTCTTTAACCTCTGGTACGGAATGATTGTTCTGAACGGTGATACAACTCGAGCGATTTAATCAATTCCTTTCAATTCAATTCTAAGATGTTCTCATCATCATCGGCACAGTGGCGAAGGCGTCCATCCAGTTCCGCGACTTCGATTCGTCCATCTTCACGCTCACCGGGGTACTGCTCGGTCTCGGCGTGTTCCTGGTCTACATGGGTCTGCTCCGGTACTTCACTTTCTTCGCCCAGTACAACGTCATCATATTGACCCTGAAAAAATCGTTGCCTTCCATCATGCGCTTCCTCGTCTGCGCAGTTATCCTCTATTTCGGATTCTTGTTCGCCGGATGGGTCATCATCGGTCCGTACAGCATGAAGGTTTCAGAGCATCTCAACGAACAAAAGCTCAACAACTTCTTTCAGTTCCGTACCCTTTCCCAATCGTCTGAAGCACTTTTCTCGTTGCTCAATGGAGACGACATGTTTGCCACTTTCTTTACAATCAGCGACACAAACTACACGATCAAAGTCTTCGGGACTGTGTACATTTACCTGTTCGTCTCGTTGTTCATCTACGTCGTGCTATCACTTTTCATCGCAATCATCATGGACGCATACGAGGTGCCGAATTGCCATCAGCACACATTTGACCAATGGCAAATGCAGGTCGTCAAAAACAGACACAACCCCTCCGGGCTGTTCCCTCCACAGCCTTCTGGACTGCGCGAATTTCTGGCCAGCTCGGAACTGCCCAACGTGAACTCGTCCCAGGCGCGAGAACTGTTCGCGGCGGGCCAGCTGTTGAGATTAGGTCGGTCTGTTGATTCGCTGAACAGAGTTGGAAGGGCATCAAAACCAAAAGCACACATAGGAGATGCACCCGAAGAAACACAATTTTGACTTCTTTCCTCGAACACAATTTTATTGTTTTGCAAAAATTATCGAAAACTCTAAATATACCTTTCCTCTGCTTTGATCTAGGGCTTCAGTTTAATTTATTTCTTTATGTCCTTTGCCCCCATATTTTTTAATTTCTCAACAGACGACAACTGGCTGTTCCTGCAGAACTGGCCGGACATTCGAACGGCTTTCCGCAATCCCTTTCGCCACCCCAGCATGCGGCGCTTCTCGGGCGATGGCGGTGGCAATAACGGCGGCCCTTACTTTGACTACCGCTCCTTTGAGAACACCACTTACGACGGGGCGTCGGTGGCAGGCGAAGAGACCCGGCAACAGTCGCAATCAGCTCAAGAGGAAAGGCCCGGGGCAAACGCAATTCGCATGGACCAGTTTGTTGCGTCGCCATGATCAGGCTGTGGTTGTACACGTTTCGGCCTTCAATTAGTAGTCTCAGTTTGATCCTTTTCTTCGCAAACTCTCATCCCGCGCTTCTTTCCCTCCGTTCTCTTTTCCTCATTACTTCGGTTTCATGCCCATTTCATTGCACCTGTAGTAATAACACTTTCAACCTGTCTCTACTGTCTTTTCTGTACCATGTTTTGTCACCTGCAAATATACCAAACAGAATTCTGATAAAATTACGCGCATTCATCAATATTGGTAGTTTCAACTAAATATCGTATTTTTGAATCTCTATTTTGTTTATTTTATTTATTAAAAATTCATGTTTTCGGAGGTTAAAAAGGAAAAAAGTGCCAGAAAAAGGACGGAGAACACATGTCCTTCACCACCGGTACCAAAAAGACAGGAAAAAAGCATTGGCTGTTCGATGTCGCGATATACATCGAAGAGAATATCCCTGCTTTCAAGGACGTCTTCGACAAAGTATGTGAACCGCAGAACTGATATGAGGAAAATTTTTTGCAGGAGACTTTCTACAAGTTCGTGCTGTTTGTCATCATAGCGGCGTTGCTTTTCATCTTTTGCATGGTCAAGGTGTTCAGGGTGCGTGTCCACGAGTACCCCGTCCGGGGGGTTGATGACCGTGAAGTGCGCGATTGGCGTCCCGCAAATCCATTTCACTTCCCGTGGAATAGAACGAAACAACAAAAGCAGCACTTCAAGAAGGACTGAATTGGAAGTCCTCTTTTCCCGATTAGATCTCCATATATCGAAATGAGCATAAACTATGTCAGATATGGATAATAATAATAATAATAATAAAAACAATCCTATATATAATTTTAGAAGAGTTTGTATGTCACGCGGTTTTGACTATGAAAATGAAGTTGAAATGAGCTGAGATTTTGTCCTTGGGGGTTTTTGGGGGTGCTGAT
>VAHH01000164.1:0-50765 GCA_013357305.1 Radopholus similis
GTTTTCCTTCTATGTATTTCGCAATTCGCAATAACACCATGAAAAGTTGCATCGAATATACTTACAAGAAGATTTACCAGCAGAAAATGGCAAGAATTTTTATTTAATACTTACTACACTTATTCACTTAGTTTTGCAGATAGATATAAATTGATTCCGAATACCAAGGTTTCCAAGTTTCTATCAATAGAAATCCATGGGAAAAAAATCACAAGTAAATACAAATATAATATTTTAAGCAACATTTCAAGGTTTAATTTAATATTTCAGGCTGGAGCAGGCGGTGAAAGCGATACAAAGGATTATGTGCTTAAACCTTCAAATGAGGAGCCAAAAGCCTTGACAGAGGACTGGCCTCTTCTCTTGAAGGTTAATTGCGATTAGATTCATTCAAAATTACTTGGTGCGATTGACAGAACTTCGACAAATTGAACATCAGAACCAGTCACTACACCCCACTTGTGGAGGGCTGTTCGCCGCTGAAACGCGACATCAAGAACTACGTTTCGTCTGGCTACTTCAATTTGGACAAGCCCAGCAATCCTTCCAGTCATGAGGTGGTCGCGTGGGTCAAGCGAATTCTGCGCGTCAACAAAACCGGCCACAGCGGCACTTTGGACCCAAAAGTGAACGCTTATCCGCTCTCGCCCGGTCTCCATTCCCCATTCAGGTGTCCGGCGTTCTCGTTGTCTGCATCGACCGCACCACTCGTCTGGCCAAGTCGCAACAGAATGCGGGCAAAGAGTACGTGGCTATCTTCAAACTGCACAATCCCGTGGAATCGGTAAAGACCATTCGACAGGCACTGGACAAGGTTTCGACCAAACTTCAAACACTCAAACGTTTGCATGAAAATTTGTGTGCATTCCAGTTGACTGGCGCCCTGTTCCAACGTCCGCCATTAATTTCGGCAGTGAAGCGCCAGCTGCGCATTCGCACCATTTACGAGTGCAAGTTGATCGAGTACAACCCAGCGCAGCAGATGGGCATTTATTGGATGAGCTGCGAGGCGGGCACCTACGTGCGCACTCACATTGTCCATTTGGGCCTTATGCTCGGCGTTGGGGCCCAAATGCAAGAGTTGAGGCGAGTCCGTTCTGGAGTGACTGGCGAAAACGATCACATTGTCACTCTGCACGACGTGATGGACGCACAGTACCTGTACGACCACAACAAGGACGAGAGCTATTTGCGCCGGATCATTCGCCCGCTGGAGGCACTCCTCGTTCAGCACAAGCGAATCGTGGTCAAAGACAGTTCGGTCAGTGGAGGATTGAATTTCTGCACAAAATAGCTGTTGTCTAACAGGTGAATGCAATTTGTTACGGCGCGAAAATTCTGATTCCCGGAATTCTGCGCTACGAAAACGGAATCGAGCTGAACGACGAGATTGTGATTGTGACCACCAAGGGCGAGGCTATCTGCATTGGTGGGACTACATAGAATTTTTGAATTATTTCTGTAATTCAGCAATTGCTTTGATGACCACGTCCACGATTGCGATCACTGACCACGGGCAGGTGGCCAAGATCAAACGCGTAATCATGGAACGGGACACTTATGCGGTAGAAGCAGAAATTAAATCCGCAAAGCTATATTATTGTCAATTTTCAGCGAAAGTGGGGTCTCGGACCGGTGGCGTCGAAAAAGAAGCTGATGATCAAGGAGGGGCTGCTGGACAAGCACGGGCGTCCAAACGAGAAAACCCCGCAGGGCGGTGTGCCCGGAATGGTTGATTATTCGGCTGCGAAGGTGAAGAAAGAGAAGGATGCCGACGACCGAATGGAGCAGGATATGGAGAACGGGAAGAGGTCGCCCGCCAAGAAACAGGCTGAGCCATCCAGAAAGCGACCGGCCGCCTCGTCAGAATCAAGCGGAGAAGAAGTGGCTCCGGCCAAGGCAAAGGCCGCTCCAGTTACGCCAGCAGCAAAGGCGAAACCGTCGGCACAAAAGCATCAGAAGGCGCAGCAGGAGTCGAGCAGCGACGAAAGCGAAGAAGAGGAAGAGGCCACGCCGGTCAAGGGAAAGGCAACGCCCGCAGGAGCAAAGGCAACGCCAGCGGCCAAAGCGATGCCAGCAGCACAATCGCCGGCGAAAAAGGCACAACAGCAACAAGGCTCGAGCAGCAGTGACAGTGAGGAAGGGGCGCCGCCACCGGCAAAGAGTCCGACCAAGGGAACGCAGCAGCAGCAGACGCCGGCGAGCGTCAGCAAGAAGATGCCGCCCACCAAACAGCCGAGCTCCTCGTCGGACAGCGAAGATGAATAAATGGATTGAGGAATACTGCCCGATAGTGTTTGTTCTCTGGTTGTTGTTGTTGTTGGCGATATTCTCAGTTATCTCACTCGCACAAATTTATTATTCTCCAATTTGTTCAGTTTGCGCGCATTCACAAGTTTATCATTTTTCACGGAACAGCAACACTTCTCATTCCTCGAATGTGCTAGAAGAAGCTGTTGATGATTATTGTTGAGTTGTGTCATTCATTTTTGAAAAAAAAAGTTAATAATGGCGCATTGGGACAATTTTTGCTACAATGGCGGTTCAATTGTGGACCATCGTTTGTTCCTCTGGGAACTGTGACTAGACTGCTTGCTGCTGCTCCATTCGATTGCCAGCAAATTCTTCAGAGGCCGAACGCATTCGACATTTGCGCGTCGGCCAGTTGGTCCTGGAATTGAACAAGCAGCTTACACATATTCCTTTGAGGTCCGCTCACCTCGAGTAGCCGGATTCGGCGCTCGTGCTGTCGAAGCACAGCCTTGATTTTGGCCATCTCTTCTTCCATGTTCCCTGGCACGGCAGACGACGAGTTGCTGGGTCGACGCGATGCACTCGGGGTCGTTGCTGTGCTGGAGTCGTACTCCGTGGCTGATCGCGTTTGCTCCCGTCGGATTCGGTCCAGCTCGGCTGCGGCGCGTTTCTGGCCCGCACTTTGCGCTCCGCCCGATGGTTCGTCGCGCGCCTCGCGCGGTCGAAGTTGCACCTGCTGTCTGGGGATCATCGGATTCACCGCCGGCTGTTCGGGCGGCGACGGTTCCCGACGGGGCGGCGCTCGCACGATCCCAGTGTCCTCGTCGTGGCGCACAGGTGCAGGACGCTGCGGTGGCGGAGCTCGCTGTGGTTCGGGCGGCGCCTGCTCCTGTTGCCTGAACACAATTGCAGTGCTCTTTGTTCTCAAGTGGGCTTTCTTACGGCGGCAACTGCGCCAGGATGTTCGCCTTCTTGGCCACCTGCACCTTGGGGCCCGCTTTGGCCGCGTCCGGGTTGACCGGCATCAGGTTGGGCTGCGCATTCTTGCCCGCTATGAAGTCCTCGGCGCTCAATGCCGGGATGGTGCTCCGCGTGTCCGGGTAGAGGTCCGCCTGCCAGAGGTCCGACTTGCGCGGCACGAAGAACTGGAATATGTCCACCACACCCTTGGTGGTGACCTTGTAGATGCTGAAGGGTAAAAGTTCATATAATATATGTTACGGCGAAAGTCAAGTATCACTTGGAATAATACAATACATTTATTTTTCACGACCAACCGATTGATCTCGTTCTCCATCGAGTTCAGTCCCCGTTTGGGCATAAAGGCAAAGCCACGCTGCGGCTCAGAAGTGGTGTGCGTGTTGATGTAGTGCACAAAAGGCGGGTCATCGTTGATCTGAATGAAAACATTATTTATTGCCGACAAATACAAAATATTATTTATTTCATAATACTATTAAATATATGTAATAGGTAGATGTATGTACCTCGTAGTAGCGAATGGCGCAGTCGCCCTTGCCCATCAAGTAGCACAGTCCCGAGTCCTCATCGTACAGCGGGAACAGCACTCCGTTGGACGTGTCCAGCTCCTCCATGATGATCGGCTGCGCCAGGTTGTCTTGGGGCCGGAGGGCGTACAGACGCTCGGAGCGTTTGCTGAACCCAGTGGTCAGGATTCGCCCGTCGCGCACGAAAATGGCCCGCTGCGGCTTCACGCCCTCGTGGCCCTGGCCCGCGCTGAGCACTTGGCCAGTGTGCGAGTCGAGCACGCGGATCATGCGGTCCTTGCAGGTTGTCACAAATCTGCGGAGAGTCCATCAATGGCGGGTGGGTTGGGTCTGATTCACTGACCGACTGCCGTCGTAGTTGAACGAAACGGACCAGATCTGGTCCGGGTGGCCGGCGATCTCGAGCAGCGCCTCTCCGGTACCGACATTCCACAGCAGCAGTTTGTTCTCGCCGCCCGCAGTGATCAGGATGTTGTTCGCGGTTGGGTGCCATGCGAGCGTGTTCACTCGCTTCTGATGGCCGCACAGTTCCACCACTGGCTCGTGTATGGTGCGCAGCAGTCCGCGCTCCGGGATCAGCCACACCTTGGCCGTCGTGTCCTCCGAGCAGCTGGCGATCACGTGGTCGTTGAACGGACCTGAGAGAGGACAACAACAGAATACATAAACGCGTGAGTGAACAGTTCCACGAAAATGGGAATTGGCAGAATCAGTTTTTTTGTATCGGTGGAGAATGGAACATCCCCAAGTTCGGAGCCCGGTTAGTGGGATCGAAAAAAATGACTGAAAGAACTCATTATTTGATGTCTATCGGTGGAGGTGTTACTCCCTATTCAACGCTAAAGATTTACTCCAATGCACTTCCAGACAGGGCGCACGATGGGCATCAACGAACGGTGTCCTGTTTAAAGTTTAAACAATGACGCGCGGCAATTCAATGTTGATACTCACTCTTTGTCGATGCGTCCCACCTGCCCAAATGGAAAACAATCAAAGCATAAAAAACAAATGGAGCGACTCACTTTGTTGATGGGCAGCACGAGAAAGGGACCTCCGGAGCCCTTGTTGATGATCGCCTGGATCAAAACACTTCACTTGACTTATTATTTTCTGCGGTCCTCACAATGAATTTGGGGTTTACGGCGCAGAATTGCGAGTCCCAAGACACTTCCGTAATGCGAATGTCCTGTAATAAATACAGGTAAATTATAAGATGCAGTGTGCACCTGGATGCACTGCTCCTGCTTTATGGCCTTGCAGTAGACCTATGCGCGAACAAAGTGGAATTAGTGAAACTGCCCATTGGACTCACATGACGAAATTTGGACTGGCGTACAATATTTGCCATTTTACCAGTCTATTAGTTTCACTTTCCGCTGAGAAAGTAAAGCAGTTCAAACAAGTCGTTTTTTGGCCACAGCGCTTTCGCCCCCTCGATCGCGAATTTTGCGTCGAATGAGTGAATGGATGGAGCGAATGAATGGGCGGCGGCAGAGGTTAAAAGCTGGGGGCGGAGATGGAAGAGGGACCACCGCAGGCGGAGGAGCCAGAGAGCGAAACGAAACGACGGAGGCGGCAGAGGAGAAATCACTCAAATCCATTTTGCACGAAAAGAAGAAGCCGCCAGGGAAGAGAGTGGATTTGACGCTGTAGCGATGAACGATCAAGACGGGGACTGATCGACCTCCTTTTCCCTCTGGGTGTCTGCCCATTGGGGCCGAAGACAGGATCGGGAGTGTCGGGGTCACAGAAGAGCCACGGCGAAAGCAAACAAAATGGCGCAGCTGTTGAAGTGAAAAGGGACACATGGAACGCGGGGAATGAAGGAGAAGCCGTCCCGCACCGATTGTTACAATATCAGGCAAAGCATTCAATGCATGATGATTGATCGGGACTCGGGAGGCACAATAAAATTAAATCTCTCAGTAAAAATTGTTCATCAAGTTGATTTGAACATCGGTTCTAAACATTTATGAAATAAATATCTAATATTTAGAAAATTAAAAAGTATTCGAAAATAATAGTAATAGCCTAATAGCGTACATATTTGGTAATTATTGTTTGCTGTCTGCTGTGTTTGTTTGTTGGGTATTAGTTTGAATGAGTTTGAATGGATGATGTTGGCGCATTCTTTTTTTGGCGCATCGTTTGTTTATTAAATCAAGAAGTTAAAATGTTGGTAGAAAGTAGAATCCTAGAAACTAGAAACGACCGCCGACCGTCTAGCAATTGCTAGAGCTAGATGATCTACATATATCAGATCACAGATCAATGGCAAATTAGTTTATTTACAATTAACATTACTATATACTTATTAGATATTAAGCTTGGGCTCTCAATCTCGAAAAACAAGTTTAAGCTTTTACTTATTTTTTGCACTAACTTTTCATTTTTTCGCAGAACATTGTAATTTCAAAGCTTTATCGCAAAGATGCAGGACGACGAAGTTGTTCTCGATGTGAACATGGAGGAGGCAGGCGATACTGAATGTTTGTTTACCCACAAATTGTTAGCAGCTTAAAATCCATAAAATGGCCATTTACTTAAGTGGATGACATCAAGAAAGGCGCCGTAAAGAGAGGGCGGGGCTTTGAAAGTTCGCAAAAAGGCAACGTGCAAACCTATGAAACATTGGACGACGACGGAAGTGCAGGGCCACAACGTTCTGTTGAGGTCTGCTTTTCAGACTGAAATGGCAGTATCAAATGTGGAATTTAAAGGGTTGGATTATCTTCGTAACCAACGTGCACGAGGAAGCGCAAGAAGATGAAGGTTTGGAGCAAAGGCATTGGCCCCTATCTCAATCAATTCGCTTGCAGTGAAAGACATCTTCAAGGAGTACGGGAACGTGATGAACATGCACCTGAATTTGGACCGCCGAACCGGTTACTTCAAGGGCTACGCCATTGTGCAGTACGAGACGCAGAAGGAGGCGGCCGAGGCGATCAACGGTCTGAACGGCATGGATTTTTTGGGACATGAGCTGCACGCAGACTGGTGCTTCGTCAAGGGCGGACGCGACAAGAAGCGCATATGAGTTGTGTGGACTGACTGAAGCGACAATGATAATCGTCTTCTACTATTTTCACTATTTAAAAACAAACATTTGTTGTTTGATCGAAAATACAGGCGCCACAAGATCCAATCAATGAATCGTTTCTCATCATAGTACCAGAATGCAATAATTAATTATCTCTTTATGTACATTTACCTATTGATTTTATTACAACGTGCACACTAGCCTCTTATTATAGGATCTCTTTTTGCGATGAGTACAGGTAACAAAAGTTTTTCGTCGTCCGACGGTTCCAACAGGTAATAATCTATTTACAATACTATAGTCATTTATCAATTAACACATTCACGTGTTCGATTTTAGTACGGGTACTGCTGCTGGTCAGAATACTACGCGTGATCAGGAAACGATGTCTGCTGAGCAAGTGGGGAAGATGTTCGGACTCGATGAGATTACCGTTCAGTGCCTTGCCGCTCGTCCCTACAATCCGGAGGATCCGGTGCTGATCATCGAGCCACGCACCGCCTTCTACCAGGCTTATGGCAATGACTGGGTAGCCAAGCTGAACGACATCGTGCAAGCGCTGGTTCGTCTCTCACAAAGTGCCGCATCTTAATAAATGATATTTCACAGGTAGCGAAAGGAGGACAACGCGTGGGAGGTATGAAGACGGTTTTCGCATACGAAAGTTGGCAGACACTGCTGGATACTCGCTATGCCATGCAGGAGGTACGCATAATTACAAAAAAACAAGAAAAGAAAACAATACTTTAAGAACCCGGACCTGGAAGACCTTTTCTATTTGCCAGCGTCTCGCGAAGAGATGAAGAACCGGGATATGTTGCTTGGCAGGCTCATGATAAAGAGCTGTGTTCTCAACTCAGTCAAAGAGTTGCACGAAGTCGAACAGGGTCAAGCGATCTACCAAATCCAGAAGGGCTACGAATTCTTCTTGTTCCGATAAGACATAGAATCTGGAGTATGATTGTGAATTTTGTTGACCCATTATCTGCTCTGATGTTGTTACTTTGATACAGTGCTTGTTTTCTTGACAAGTTTGACCTCAACACTGTTTACACATCCCATCAAATTCATTATATGGACACTTGATTTATGTACTTTTAAAAATGACAAGATTTATGTATTTTTAAAAATGACAATTTTTGCTCTCTTACTTTGTGCTGAGAATTGTTGCGATCGATCAAAACTATTTCAAATTTCTTGATTGCTTATTGAACCGTACCTGCGAAACCGAAAGACGGTGAAATGAATTAATCGCGTTATCAATTTTATGCCGAAAATTCCTTAATACTTATTAGATATTTTGTCGATACAAAAATACGTCACCCTTTTATTTAGTAGGCATTAACCAAAAAAGGATATTATTATGGTCTTTGGAACACCATTTGAAAAGCTGGAAGATGAGGATCGCACTTCGATCTCCAAACGCCCGAAGGGAATTCAGGACGAAATTGTGACCGATGAACGCGGCAAGCGACGCTTCCACGGGGCCTTCACGGGCGGTTTCTCGGCCGGCTACTTCAACACTGTCGGCACAAAACATGGTTTTCCACTTTTACTGCAGGACTAATTGGAAAGTGCTCTTCATTAGGGTGGGTCCCCCAGACGTTCAAGTCGAGCAGGGAAGATCGCGCGGAAAAGCAGCAACAGGCCGCAGAAGACTTTATGGATGATGAGGTGCACATGATACTTAGCTAAATCTTAATGGCCTTTACTATTATTAAGGACCTCGGCGAATTCGGAATTGCGGCGCGTAAACTGCGCACCAAAAGCGACTTCTTGGACGCCTTTGCGATGCCTGGCGAGCAACGCCTCTTGGCTTGGGAGCGCGCATCGACCACATCCTCAGCGACGGGGACGGGTCCATCGAGCGAAGCAAGCGGTGGAATTGCCCAAAAACTGACGGAGATGTTGCGCCCAGTGAGGTAAAATATTTATCCGTTTGAACAAGAAAATCTGGAGCATTTAAAGCGATTCGATGGGCGTTCGGCTTCTCAAGAAGATGGGCTGGCGCCCCGGCAAAGGGATCGGCGCCAAGATGACGCGCCGTGCGTTGGAGCGGCAAAAAGGTGTTTCCCGTCCACAGAAATGCATGCATAATAAGTTGTCCCCGATTTGCAGTGATTGACGCCTCGAGTGCCGGCCGTTCGGTCCAATTCGACGAAGAGGCAGTGCGCGAGGTGGAGGAGCGCTTGCAAACCACAGCGGAGTTTTCGCCCGACGACGTGGCGCTGATCGAACTGCGCCCCAAAGAGGACGTGCACGGACTCGGCTACAAGCCGCTGCAAGAGAGCGGGGTGCTCTCCCAGAAGTACGGAGTGACTGCGGCCGCGCTGAAGACCTCCAAGAAGAGCAAAGGCATCCGCGGACAGGCCTTTGGCGTGGGCGCGTTCGAGGAGGAGGACGAGGACATCTACACCAATTACGACCTGAGCCAGTACGACTTCGAGGTGGGCGCCTCCAGCGGATCGGCTCAACTCGACATCCCCAAATGTGCCTTCACCCAATTATATTTCTGTTCTACCCACCTTTTGCAGTTGACTCTACTTTTGTCGCGTCCAGCACTGCTGGAAGTGCTGCACACCGCAAGTTTTTCGTTGCGCCACAGCCCCCGCCCGGCTGGCGACCGCACCACCATCGGCCAAAACAGAGCGCCGACGCCCAAACGGGCCAACCGCTGAAACTGCCGGAGGGAGTGGCCAAGGCCAGTGAGCGCCTCACACCGTTCCAGCGCGCCAAACTGCTCGGCGAGCGTGACCACTCTGTGATGGAGATGCTGAGCACGGCGGACAGGGAACGCTTGCGGATGGGCGAGAACAGAGCCGGCAGAAGGGACGAGGAAGAAAGACGCAAGAGACGGGCGCCAGAGGCGGAGCCTTTCGAAGAGGAGCCGATGAAAGCACACCGATTCAGGCAGTACGTCAGCTATTTGAAGAGAGGTGAGCGAGGGAATGGAACATGGGCATTGAGTTCACAACACTCCACTTTTGTGCAGGAATTCCGTTTCCACAGCCCGTGGACATGACCCGACTGGAGTGGGAGCGCGAACAGGAGCAGTTCCAGGAGGCGCTGACGCCGGAACTGCGCGCACTGCTGCCAGAGGTGCGGGATCGCCAGAAGCCGCTGGCCAAGATCGACTTTGCACGACCCATAGCGGAGCACCTGAAGTCCCGGTTCGAGAAGGAGACGGGAGCCGAGGATGTGAAGCACCACCACCAGGTGAAGGATGAGCGTGTGGAGGCGGTTCGCACAAAGCAGTTCGGCACACTCACCCGCCAAAGGCACAACTGGTACCCGCACCGCGACTTGTGCAAGCGCTTCAACGTCCCCAACCCGTACCCGGACTCGCAGCTGGTCGGCGCGCCCGGACTCAGTCGGCGCGCCCAAAAGGACTACTCGGCCCAGTACTCGCTGATGGACCTGGGCGGACTGCGAGACACCGCCGCAGAAGTGAACACTCGCCATCGGCAACACGCCTCCAGATTTGACCAGAAATCAGCGGCGCCACATCAAGAAGTGAAGCAGGAGGTCAAACAGGAAGTGGCGGAGGAGCAACAACACCCAACAGCAGCTGATCCGGGAATGGCACCGATTGAGTTGCTCGCCGCAATATTTGGCGATGATGACGACGAGGAAGAAGAGGAGAAAAAAGAAGAGGACGAGGAAGACAAGCACAAAGACGTGGAGGAGCGACAGACAATGCTCCGACTGCCGCCGATCGCTGCAGCGAAGAAAGAAGAGCAGAATGGCGGCGAACAATCCAAAGCGGTGCAGGAGGGGGCGAGGACGGAAACGACAGTGGTCACGGTGTTCGATCTGGTGGAAGACGACGACGTGTACGGGCCGGCAATGCCTCCCGCTGAATTCCTGCGCGAAGAGTCGAACGCTTTTATTGAGCAAACGACCCAAATGGTTATCACCGTGGAGAGCAGCAACGACGAGGAGGAGAACAGAGGTGAAGAGAGGCGGAGCAAGAAAGAGGGGAAAAAGGCGAAGAAGGAAAAGAAGAAGCGAAAGAAGGAGAAGAAGGCCAAAAAGGAGAAGCGCAAGAGAAGGAAGGAGGACAGCACCTCCTCTTCCGGTAGTGATTGAATATTCCACACTAATTGTATTGTTCCATTTTCCAAAAAAATGTTCTTTGACCGGATAAAAGTATTTTTACTCCATGTAAATGTTATTGTATCGAGTGAATTCAGATCGGAAGTGATTCGTCATCAAAAGGTTGTAGTTTTGTAGGCATAAATATGAGTTTGTTGCGAGCATCCAAAATGCTTCTTTCAATTGGCCAGTGCCTTACGCAGAAATATGTGCATTTGCTTGGAGATTGAGATCGGCAGCTGGGCAATTTCTTCGCTCAACAGTTTCTCATCGTCCGCTGTCAGCCCGTTCCTCGAATCGCGGTAGAACTCGGTGAGTGCGCGAAGTGAAGGGAAACGTTGGCGGATGAGCTGTGCGCGGTCAATGCTCATGCCGGGACAGACCGTGAGCTGGCGGAGCCAACAGTCCGCGACGGTGGTGGCGTGCGACTTCTTGGACTCCTCCTGCAGAGAAGCGAACGACGGTCCGCAGAGCTGAACGTGAAATGGAAATTGGAGACCGAATGCCATATTATTACGATGTCAGTAAAAGACCATCTACCTTGTCCCTGAGGCATCGATCGGTCAGTCGCTGGGTGATCTGCTGCAGGAATTTGGCCGTGCCCTGCACATTGGCCGTCCGATGGACGAGGAAGCCGCTCTCGACAGCGCTGGAGACCATCGCCTGTTCCAGAGCTCGATCCGGACACGCATTGCCCTCCACCACCAGCACAACGTTGCGCAAACCGCAGCAGGCCAGCCGCTGTTTCTGCTCCAAATAGCGTGTTTCGCGAATGCTCCTCTACAACGGAGGGCATGCTTTATTGATTTTTTTAAAACAAAGCTTGCCTTGAGGTCGTCCCAAGTTTTGCGTTCCACCACATAGTCCAACACCATTTCACGTTTGCCGCCCGCGATTTCGTCGTTCCACTGCAGCAGCCAAAGGAAGTCGCCCACAGAGAGCGCTCGCGAGTCGAACTGGACATTCAGCGCCAGCAAGTGGTCCGCCAGGCCCTTGGCGCCCTTTCTTCCGCCTCCGCCGCGTCCAATGTGCTCGCGATTGTCCGTGATCAGCAAGAGGGTGCTGCGCGCAAACTGTTCGGGCGAATGGCTTAATGCGCTTGGAGCATCGCTTTTGGGGGCGGAAGAAGAAGACTTGTGATCGGAGAGAACCGCCATTTGTTGAGATGGAATCGGCTGTTTCTGCTTTGCTGTTTTGGTCGCAGTTGTATCAGCGGTAAGCGAGCTAGAGGAGGTTGTGGCGACATTCAGAACGGGATCGTGATCCTTGAAAGGATAAAAACACTCTGTCCGTTTTCTCATCCAAGCTATCTGGGGTTGCCTGGAATTCGAACGAGAACGCTGGCTGCGAATGGGATCCATCCAGAAGGTAGTCATCAAAAAAGTCGGCGTTGTTCTCCGCATTCAGGTTTGGCTGGTCGCCAGCAATCGACCTTGCTGAGCCAGTTCTGGGCCCTGAACAATTTAATGAAAAATAATCCAAAAATCATTGTAAATGTACTCTTTGGCGGTTGGCTGTTCTCGTTATTCTCCTCCTCCTCATCATCGCTCAGCTCAATAGTGGGGACTGTTGCTGCTGCGCTAGTTCCCGCCACTGCATTTTGTTCTCCACCATTTGACGAGGGAATTGCCTTTTTTGCGGCGGCATTCCGTTTAGCAGCAGCAGTTTGGCGCTGTCGCGGCACAAATGGCAAATGGGCGCCGTCCACAGCAGCGGAGTTCTCGAGAATAGTGAACGGCTCGTTCTTCTGCAGCGCCTTTACTTGCACAACCGTGGGCTGCTGACCGCCAAATTTCGCGTCGATCGCATACGTCCAAGAAGCGGCCAGACGCGTGGCGATGTCAACGCCAATGCCTGGAATGGAAAATTTAAAGCGGCATTAAAACATCCGATTTACCCCGAATTTTGCGCAATTCGGCGAAACTATAAAAATTAGTAATGTTTAGAGCGCGATAAATGGTTGGATTCCACCCGTTCACGTCGAGTGGAAACAGTTTGAGGTTGGCCAGTGCCTTTCGGAGCACATAGGACCTGTTGCGATTCTCCGCGACGTTCGTGTCCCCCACTTGCTCTTTCCACTCGGCCAAACAGCGCTCGTAGAACAATTTCTCAGGAAACTCCAAACGCACTTTCGCTCGCCGCTTTTGCGGCGTTTGACCAGTTCTTCTATTCATTAATATATCATTCTCTTTACCTTTTAAACTTTGTGAAATTAGTACTAGCTACTAGGTATTAAACTAATTGTGGTAATGGTAATAAAGTAATAATCTAGTAATAAATTTCGGAAAGTCCCTTTGGATATAGTAGATGAGGTCGAAAGTCGATAGCTCGATAGGTTGAGTTGTTGTTTTACTTTTTGGGTTAGGCTTATAGTTATAGCTTATAGGCCTCGGACGCTCGGACGCCCCGGATAATGTGAATTATTGGCGATTTGTACATTGTACTTTTTGGGTAGTATTCGAATTTGATTGATAATTAAATATTAAAGTGCCAGGAAAGAGGAAACGAGGAAACAGTGGAAAAATAGCTAACAAGTCCACAGTTCACATAATTATGGGAGTGAGGGTGTTTCTTCTTTCCTTTGTCTCCTCCTTGTTTTTCCTGCACACGACACGTTCAAGACGCTCACGCAGTTATTCTCTTTTCCCCTTGACTCGCTGCTTTGCGTGCTCTCCTCTCGCAGCTTTTTTCTTCACCTGCAGCTGCACAACAATGTTTACTACGTGGGTTTTTCGCCCTTCCGCCATTTTTTGCGAGGCTGACGCCAACACCTGTCCTCCACGTAAATTTGGGGCAGAAAAAAGGAGATCCTTTTCCTCGTTTTGAAGTGCACTCTCCCTTTTCACAGACCAACAACTGGCCTCTGAGTCTCGGCTGGGATATTTGGGGTGCAGCACAAATTTCGAGAGGGGTTAAACGGGGGCAAATGGACGGCAATTGATCCGGGGAGAGAGTCAGTAGTCGGTTGCTGTTATGTTGGCCGAAGGAAGGATATCGACGGAGAACATTGCATTGGAGGGCTGGCTGGCTGAAGTGGGTGGAGCTATGGAACAGATGTGTCCCCTGCCGCGTCGGGAAAAAGATGAAGAAGTGCACCACGGGAACAACGAGTGCGACGGCAAAAGAGAGGCTAACAGAGGAGAATGGGCGACGGCGATAACATTGTCGGACTTTGCGGGTAATTCGCCTCCCCTTCTGGCTCCTCTGATCGCTTTTCTTCCACTCGGGAAGTAAAAACACTTGCATCCATCACACGTAAAAATGAACCTTGTCCCCGTCCCCTTCCTCCTTCTGTTTTCCATCGCAGGCCTTTCGGATGCAGAATCAGGTAAAATGTGGACTTTGGTCGAAATTCAGTGCGCAATTTCAGACAGGAATCCGGTGTTGATTGCGGTCACAGAGCGATGGAAAATGCATCCACCAGTTTGGAAGAAAGGCGGACACTTTCCGCGGATTTGGGGGAAAAACAACGGTAAAAGGGAAACACAAAAACTGCGCACAACGATAATCTCGAATAGACTTGATGCGGAATTGGACAATTTTCCGTATCGAGGGAGAACCTGGGGCGGTGCTGGAAGAACTGCAAAAGACTGTACGCGATGACGATCGACCGAAGCTGATTGTCCAAAAAAGTGAGTCCTGTTGGGGACCAAAAAACAGCGTTGGGTTAATTTAGAAGGGCAACAAGAATCACGCACAATTGAGCAGCTCTATTGGACGCCGTTCTGCTGGCAAAAGGGCATTTTCCGGGAGCAAGGAACAAGTGGACTGTACGAATACGTGGCTTGCAACCAAAAGATGGAGATGTCCCCTGAAGGATGCACTGAGACCGTTGAAAAGGGGAAAGAGCGAATGAAGAAGGACAACGATGCGGCGGTAGTGGTCAGCAGCAGCACATTCACGGGCTTCATCAGTGCGGCCGAAGCGAAGAAGCAGACGGGCAAAAGGCCGAATGAGGCTGAGGAGGGGGAGGTAAAGGACGCGAACAGTGGATCTGAGGAGGAAGAACTCAGTGAGGGAGACCAGCGTCGGATGTGCCGTTACAGGCTATCCTGCTACGAGCAGAGGGGATTCGCCGATCTGGCGGACAAACAGCGCAAGAAGCAACAGGAGCAGGGCAAAGTGCTGTTCGCAGCGAAAATGGCGCCACCTAAAACAGGCGAAAAACACACGATGAAGCAAGTGGCGCACATGACAGTGCGAGACATTGAGCGGCAGGAGGCAGTGGGCAGGAAAAAACGCGAGCTGCACGAGCGAGACGGGGAGACGGTGCTGGAACAGCGCCGGACGGAGAAGGAGAAGAAGGTGCGCTGCAAGTACCGCAAGAGCTGCTACCAGAGCGGGGTGGTGCCCCCGCTCGAGGGAAGCGCAATCGCGAAGTGGTGGGTGGAGAGTGCGGGAAAAGGACGGGAGGTGGAGCAGAAGAGCTTCGAGGAGATGGACGAGCGGGAGAGGAAGCTGTTCTG
Organism: Radopholus similis; assembly: GCA_013357305.1. NCBI lineage: Eukaryota > Metazoa > Nematoda > Chromadorea > Rhabditida > Pratylenchidae > Radopholus > Radopholus similis. The sequence continues at coordinate 15,363 of VAHH01000164.1, forward strand.
TCGCTACCGTCGTTCCTGCTACAGAAGAGGAGAGCGCGCCCAAACGGACGACAGAGAGAAGGGCATGGTGGACCTGGTGTTCGGAGTGCAGGAGGGAGTGGGCATGTTCTGGTCGCGACTGGCGGCCAGACACGAGCTCGACGAAGAGGGCGAGTTGAGCGAGGAGCAGAGAAGGGAGCACAGGCGCAAAATGGAGCAGCGAGTCGGGAAGCTGGAGTGCAAGTACCGGCGGAGCTGCTACGAGACGGGCCGACTGCCGCTGGAGCTGCGCGTTGTGCGGGTGGAGGACAGGAGCGCAGTGCTGGGCGGGAAGAGCGTGCCGACCAGCGTGAAGGAGCTGAAGCTGTACTGCAAGTACCGCAAGAGCTGCTACGTGGCCAGTGCGGAGGCGGCCCAGGCGGGCGGAACGGCGGAGGACGCCAAAATTGGGGACGCAGTTGCGCAGCACAACAAAACGGAACGAATGGAGAAGACGGTCAGGGAGACCAAAAAGTCCATGCTCAACCACCCGAAGGAAAAGGAGCAAGTGGTGGTGCGGATTGGGGATGTGGAGGAAGAGGAGGCAGTGAGCCCTCCGAACGGGGGAGAGGAGAGCGCAAAAGAGGGGCCGAAGCGGAAACCAAATCGGAAGAGAACGAGGCCAAACCCCGCGGAGGAAACGACGACAAAAGACGAGGAAGATGCGGAGAAAGAGAAGAAGGTGAAGGAGGAACTGGAGCAAAAAGTGGCGCAGGAGGCGGTCAAAACGAAGGCAAAGGTCAGAAAGCAAAAGGGCGCCAAAAAGTACGCGGTCGTCGAGAAAGAGGGCGGAAAAGGGGAAGAAGAGGAAAAGGGAGAGAAAGAAGAACCGACGGAAAAAGCAGAAGAGATCAAGGAGGAAAAAGAGGAAAAGGCCGAGAACAGGGAGGAGGGGGAAGAGGCGAGTGTTGTTATGCAACAGAAAGTGCTGGTTGCGGGGGAATCAAATGAGGTATCGCCAAAGAGGAGGCACAAGCCAAGGGCAGCGAAGAACGAATCGACCCCAGCAAAGGCGGAGGGGCCCAAGAAAAGGGCATCGCCTCCAGCAGTGAAGAGGGAAGAGCCGAAGAAGGCGATGGTCCCGGCGAAGAAAGAGGCGGCGCCCAGGGAACGGAAGACGCGCCGCTACAAACCGGAGGCGACCCCAAAAGTGCCGAAACCGATCAAAGTGTGGGCCAAGCGCCAGTCCGCCCCCAGACGGCTGACCAAGCTGGAGTGTCGCTACCGCAGGAGCTGCTACCACAGCGGCATAGTGCCGCTCTGGGCGCAGAAGCGAGGGCAAGAGGCGCAGCAAAAATGGGAAATGGGCGCGCTGTGGACGCTGGTTGGATTTCCGGGTGAGGACGAAGACCTGAAGCTGGTTCCGATTGAGGGCTGGGAGCGGATGAGCGCAAGGGAGAAGCAGCTCCGGTGCAAATACCGGAAGAGCTGCTACAGGCAGATGATGGGAGCTGAAGAGGAAGAGGGCGAAGCCGAAGAGGAGGAGGAACGGGAGGAAGAGGGGGAGGAGGTGGAGAAGTCGCCAGCGAAGCCAAGGCAACGGGAAGAACCCTTTGTGGAGGAGAAGAAGGCGCCGCAACCGGCGGAATGGACGCACGAGCGGAGGGCCGTGGACCTGGCCATCAAGTTGCAGTGCAAGTACAGGTGCCAACAAAGAAAGGTGGGGCCCGTTATGCGGATTCCGTTCAGGAAGAGTTGCTACGGGCTTTCGGACGCGAAAGAAGCGGTACGAACGCCAGCATCTGCGCCAAAGGCGGCACGACCACAAGTGGCAGTTCCGACCACAATCAACGTGTCGATGCCGTGCAACCAGTGGAGGCTGTCCTGTCGCCAGGCCATGGGACTGCCCATTCGCGAGCGAGCGCCGATTGGACCGAACGGGAAGCGGCTGTGCAGGAAGAAGAAGCCGGGGGACGGGGAAACGGACACTCAGCGATAGAATGGCCAGAGGCACTGTGCATTAAATTAATGTGTAGCCGATAGAGCGAATAAACTATAAACCATCCTCCAGTTTGGGAGTGTTTGGGGAATTGGGAGTCCTTTACACCGGTGCCAAAAGTGCAGCACAAAACACAAATGTTCTTTCTCATCGATTTCACAATCCCCTTTTATATATTCTGCGTTCACTTCCCGTTCTGCGGCTCCTGCTCCGTCTCGTCCATCTTGGCCTCTTCCTCCTCCGTGTCCAGGGAGCCGCTCATCTTCTTGCGTTTCTCGCTCTCCTTGATCGCCGCGAAAGGGCCCACCTTGAGGGCGTTGGACGACTGCGACTTCTCCTTTAGGGCCCTTTTGACCAGTTCCGCCGGAAACTTGGACTGCAAACGGGGAAAGCGCATTCCGGGGATTAGCCCAGGGAAAGCGGATGGATTTCTCTCAATCCGTCGGATGGGCAGAGTCTGCCCCTAAATCTCCTCCAACATTCCAAATTCTCCCAAAAATGAAAAGATGTGTCTTTCTCCTGTTAAAGGTTAACGATTGATGGACGCCGATGTCAATCAGTTTTGGAGATTCCATCCCGGGCTTTGGGTGTTTGGGCCTTTTGGTCCCCGGTCCCTTCGGCGGATGTGGAACCGACCGTGCTGATGTGCTCCTCGGAGCGGCCCTTGCCGGTGTTGGCCAGCACCGACTTCTTCAGCATGTTCGCAAAACGGGGGCAATCGAAGTGAGAGAGTGGCGGGTTTTGCGGTGCGAGTGTGGGAGTGGGGAGGGGGAGAAGGAGGAAGGAATATTTGTGTGTGTGTGTGTGTTGAGGGCCGTTGTGTGCGGAGCAGGTGAATGGGGCGAGCGGACGGCCGAATGGAGTTGGGCAACCGGCGGCTGAAATCCAATTTGCGTGCCGTTGTTGTGCGGGCCCACTGTGTTGTGCCGTGCATTGCTCCCAAGCGCACCTTCGTGTGCTGGGAACGGCCCAAAACGGGCTGCAGCGCAGCCGCGGCAGTTGCCCTGCGCGACGCCGAATTGGACTGGACTGGCCCCGGCTGCCCATGTGGCGGGACTCCCTCCTTCTGGTCGGTGCCCAATTCCATTCTCTGCCCACTCCGGGGACTTTGGGGCCCAATGAGCGATGGCACCGGCGGAGGGATTAGGCACGTTCAGCAGAGGAGGGCGAACCCCCAACCGCAAAAACAGTCTTCTCACATCTGTTAGAGTCTGTTTGCCCCTTTGAGAGTTTGCCCAAAATAGACCCAATAACGGGATGGATGGATGGATGGATGTCCCGACAGCAGATGCGAAATGTCGCAGTGTTTCGCTGAGACGGGAGTCCCAGAGACCACTTTTGGCATTCGGTAGTGGAATTAGATCATTTGTTTCGTATTTTTCTGATTCGTGTTCCAATGTTCCCAAAATGAGCTGTCTATTTGCGTCCTCCCGTGGGCACCCGGGAACAATTAATAAGCGCCATTCCGAGCAAAACCCCCGTCCAGGGGCGCGTTCCCATTCTCACTTTGGGCCAGACAGACAATCAATCCCTTTGGGGGATTGGCATTTGCCCCTCTGCTCTGTTGGGTGCACCGCAAATGCATTTTTTGGCGCACAAAGTTGGCGGCGGGTTGTCCCTTTTGGGGCCCCTTTGTTGTCGTCCAATTGCCTGCGTTCGGCCGCCGTTCCTCCGCCGCGTCAGCAGTGCAAACAAAACAATGGAGAATGGAGGAGGAGGCCAACGGATGTGCGCCAGCGGGTGGCGGGGCAATTCCATTTTGCATTTCTGAGCCACCACGGGGCCCTCACCGCCGCAAACTCCGCTCTCATTTGAATTTTGAAAACACTCGACAGCGGATGATGGCCTTCTGGTCAGGCGGAGGCAATGGCAATGGACGCCAAAAAGGGACAGACACTTCCAAAAAAAGCCGAAAGTGCCAATTAATCAGGGAATGGAAAAACAAAGGACCCGTTCATTGCGCTAATTCCAATTGTTCTCTCGCTCAATTTCAAGAGTCGCTCCAAATTAGGCGAAATAGGAAAACAACATTACCTAGCTGGTGAGAGCTATAGGTTCCTTCTGTAACTTTTATTGGACGACTTCTGGGCTTAATGGGAATATATTTAATTTAATCGCATTTCGACCCATTTCCAACTCCATCTTTCCTGTTTCTCGTGTTCAGACCCATTCCGATCAGCACCTCCATTTCGCTTGCTCGAACGCTTTTCGATTCGCCAACATGGCGTCAATATTTTCGCCAATTCCGCGCAGTTGTTCCTCCTTTCGCCTAAATTGGCCAATTTCCCGCTCGATTGCCAATCTGCGGCGCCACAAATTGTCAAAAGGCGCGTCGAGTGTTGTTTTGTTTTCGACGGGAAACTTGACGTTCCGCGGGATGCGATTGGCGCGCCGCCTCATCATTTGGCCACTTAGGGGGCAAAAGGCCAAAGACAAACGGCAAAAGGGGAGCGAAAGAAGACGGGGCAGAGGTCCTCTGCGTCTCTGGCGCGTCAAAAGGCGCACATAATTTGCGCCAGAGAGGGCGTCCCTATCCGGCGGTGTGCCCTGGCCGGCCGGCAAAATGAGGCGGAAACTCAATTTCGCCGCCGCCGCTGGCGACGCGCAGCGCCAAACGGGAGTGCAATGGCACGGAAGGATGATGGCCCCATTCGCCGCACATTCGTCCCCAGTCCCCCGCACATTTCGCGGCTCTTCCGTGACTTCCGCGTCAGCCTGCACCCGAAAAACTCGCGCCCACCCCAAATCTGTCGGTGCACCCAAACAACACCTCTGACACCCATTTCAGCGCAGGAATGGAAACGCTGACGCAGAATGGCGCATCGGAGCACAACGACAGCCAACAGCAGGAGGACGGCGGCGGCAGCAGAGGGGACCAGTCCCCGCCCAAAACGCCGCTCGGCATCCCTCCCTCCTTCCACAAACGGTGAGCAGAATGGCAAATGGGCAGGAGAGTGCAAACAGAGAGCACCACTCGACTCCAAACCGCCACCCCTTTGGTTCCGCTCTTTTCAGTTCGGTTGGTTTCTCCTTCCGGCCATCCGTCATTAGTCCTGGCGCCACTTGTGTGGTCCACCGGGGCCATGGCCTGTCGGGCCCTCTGCTGCAAATTAGTTTTTGGGCGCAAAAACAAGCGAGACCAGAGCCAACGAGACGGGGAAGAACAACAATTCGCTGCCTTTGCACCGCCATTGCCCAAATTAGGCACTTTCCACCTCTGCCCTTGCGCCGAATTTTGGGCGCCTTCCCGCGACGGCCTCTTGCGGGGATTAATTGCCGCAAAAGGCTCCCTCCGTTTCTCGGGGACGACAATTTGCGTGCCGACGCAATGTGCCGAAGGCCCCATTTATGCAGTGGCCGCCCAATTATACAGCAGCAGCAGGGGTTCTTCTGTTCCTTCCGAGAGAGACTGAGACTGACTGCCCTTCCCTTGGCCTCTGCGCCAGATTAATGAGCGCAGTCCCCGTCGGCCGCCGCCGAAATCATTTTCCCATGGCCCAATCCCTTCTTCCGCTCGGACGGCGTCGCTCATTTGGGCGCCAAAAGGCCTGCACTGCCAGCCGGCGGAAGGGGAGGCTGCCGGGGCTGGCCCACTTTCGGCTGCCGGGGGATGGGCCCCGCCTTGCTTTGGCGCGCTTAATTGCATTTGTTCTGGCGGGGGAAGGGAACGCGCTCTTTCCCTCCGCCCGAGAGTTCCCTCTCCCATATCCATCCGTCCGTCCGTCCAACATCCATCCCGCTGCTCCTCTGCCCCTTGCGTTCTCGCTCATTTGGCGGCGGACACGAACCGAAAGCAAGAAAAACGGGACATCCCCCTCCCGTCTGGCCCAATCCCGCCGCTCGCATGCAAAAGTTCCATTTCCCGATTCCGTCCCCCAATTGCGCTCAATTTCGGAAGTCCTAGTGCCCACCATAATATGGCCACTTCTGAGCATCTGCAGCAGCTCCAGACCGGCAGACCGTTTGAAAAGTGAGCCAAATTTGGGGCAAAGAAATGCGGTGGTGGTGGGACAGGGGAATCGAACGACAGCCAAACATTGTGCGCACGCCTGTTTTGCTCCAGGAACTCTCCGCTGCGCAGTTCTCTGCGCAAGCACAACGCCTCCTCGGCGTCTCTGAACGCGGCCAGCAACGCCAACAATGGACGGAACCGGTCGCCTGCGGGCCGAAAGACGGTCAGCTTCTGTTCGCAGAACGCAGACAACAAGCGAGTGGTGTCCAACGGTAAAATGGGAAAAAGAAAGAGCGAACGAATGGTTGGTGGCAGAGTGGGAAGGAGATTTTGTATTCTCATTTCTCAAACGCGCAAAACGGAAAGTGCTTTTGCATTTGTATCGAACGCAAAACACATTGGGGGTTCTAAGTTCTAAGCAGTTCCTGGTTTTCGTTCAGTCTCCGACTGCTTGGCGGTGATGCAGGCGGGCACTGAGTGAGTCAACTGAGGAATAAGAAGACGCTGGACAATGTGTTCCTTCTTCACAGACTGGTCAAGCTGCGCACCAACGTGAGACAGTTCCGGCGCATCTTCTCTCTGGACGCGGACATGGTAAAGTTTTAAAGTATTGTTTGCCGTAAAACCGTAGTTTGGATACGTGGATACTGGATACTGGATAGTGGATACCCTGGATACATCCACCTAGGTACCACTTAGTATTATAAGTAGGTAGCTATCTACATACTACTAACTAGGTAGACTCTACGACTCTATACTAGTCTCGAACATACAAAATACAAAATAGTATCTGTCCCTCCTTTCATTACTATTTCTAACTTGGCATAATGTAATTTTAACAAAAATGAATGATATTCAAACCATTGCAGGCCTACATCCGCTGGACGCCTACCAACAAGAAGCCGCACAAGGCGAGAAGTGAGTCCCCGGAATGCATTCACTTTTTTGCGCCCTTCCCTTGTCGACCGCACTTTTATGGGTGATGGATTCGCAGAAACACTTTTAGAAGAGTGCGGCAGAATCGACAAATAGGAGGGAGTAGGACGGGAAAAATAAAAACAACAAATTAAATTAACAAACACCCCCAACTGTCAAATAAACATTTATTACACAAAGGGCAAACAGAAGAACGGAAAGAATTAGTAGACCAAACATCAGAAGAACATTGTCCAGTTTTTCTGTTTTGTTCCCCTACCCTTCTCTGTTTCAGTAGCCATTGGCGCCATCAAGGAGGTTCGCGTCGGCTGGAATTCGGAGCTGCTGCGCATCACCACCGAGGCGGGCATTGCGGCCGAGATCCAGGAGGAGTGCGCCTTCTCCATCATCCACGGCGACGACTACGAATGTCTGGACCTGGTCGCGCTGAATCCGGGCGACGCCAACATCTGGGTGCGTTCCGATCAAACAGAGTGTGCTGGGCAGTGCTCGAGAGAATGTGCTTGAACCCGCAGATCCTTTGCAGGTGACCGGTCTGATGGCACTCGCCGGCGGCTCAGTGCCCGGTCCGGAGAGCAACTGCGCCACCGCAGGGGGCTCATCGGCAGCACCGGCCAATTTGCGCGAGCGTTGGCTGCAACAGGCATTTCGGGAAGTGGACGCGGAGGCCAAGGGCTACATCAGCGAGAAGACGGCGGTCCGCCTGATCCGGTCGCTGAACCCGCGGCTGCTGATCAGCCGGGTGAAGCAGAAAGTGCGCGAAATGGGCACTGGGCAGACGAGCGAGACGCAAAAGGAGCGGGGTCGCATTGACGAGACGCAGTTCATCGAGGTGTACAAGGACTTGGCGACCAGACCCGAAATCTACTTCCTGATGGTGCGCTACGCGAACAAGGACTACCTCAACACAACGGTGAGTCGGAGGACTTCGGAAAGTGTGCATCGGAAGTACTGCTCCAGCTTTATGGGCGCACAATAAAGTTGCAAAATCAACTTGTGCCAGTACATGTTGAACTTGTTTGGAATGCGTTCAGGACCTGCAACTGTTCCTGGAGACAGAGCAGGGCTTGTCTGGCGTCAGCGTCGACTTCTGCGAAAACCTAATCGACCAGTGCGAGCCTTCGGCCGAGGCACGCGAGCAGAGCCTGATGACGGTGGACGGCTTCTCCAACTACCTGCTGTCGCAGCAGAACTCCGCGTTCGACGTGGCCCACCAGAGCGTGTGCCAAGACATGGGGCGCCCCTTCTCGCACTACTTCATCTCGACCTCGCACAACACCTACCTGGTGGAGGACCAGCTGAAGGGGCCCAGCTCGTTGGACGGCTACACAAGTGCCCTCAAGCGGAACTGGTAGCCGAACAGCGAAGGTCTATGGATGTGCTAAAATATGCTTGTGCAGTCGCTACATTGAACTCGACGTGTGGGAGCCGGACGCGGGCGACGAGCCGGTGATCTACAACGGCGGCACGCTCACCTCCAAACTGGCCCTGAGCGAAGTGCTCGACGTGGTCGCGGAGCTGGCGTTCGAACGGACGAGGTGGGCAATCGGCACATTCCACACCTCGTTCTTCCTGCAGATACCCGCTGTTCGTTCGGCTGGAGCTGCACCTGCCCAGTGTGGAGCTGCAGCGCCGTCTGCTCTCGCTGCTGGAGCTGAAGCTGGGCACGCGGCTGTACCGGCCGGCGCAAGACACGACCGACTGGACGCGGGAGGCGCCGACGCCCAAGAAGTTCCTGCACAAGATCATCCTGTCCGGGCCCCGCTTTGAGGGCCCTTCGGAAGTGGGCCAGGTGGAGGAGGAGGACGAGTCCGCAGAGCTCATCCAAGGCTTCGGCCGCGGCGACGCCCAGGGCGGCGGACAGGTGTCGCCTCGGCGCATGCTGCTCATTCGGGAGCTCAGCGAACTGATCGCCCCATTCGCCGTGTTCGCACGGGCCCGCGAGGCAGCCGATCTGGCGCCGTTCTCGCCGCGCAGGCACATCGTGTCCATGTCGGAGAGCGACTGCCTCAGGCTGGTGCACACGCAGCCCTCGGAGACCTACTCGCGCTTCCTGATGCGCGTCACGCCGAACCCGCAGGTGTGAAATTGGAAAATTATTCTCCAAACAAATGCCGAACCCGCAGCGGGTGGACTCGTCCAACGTGAACCCGCAGGAGTTCTGGAACTTCGGCTTCCCCTTCGTCGCGCTCAACTACCAGACGCCCGGACTGATGATGGACCTGCAGGAGGTGAACAGAAACAACAACTAGAGTAGATTAATTTCTCGTTTTTGTTGTCCAGGGCAAGTTTTTGGCGAACGGCGGCTGCGGGTACGTGCTGAAGCCGGCGTCGATGTGTCTGGCGGAGAACGGCCATCCAGTGATGGACGGCGGCGACATCAGTCCGCCCTCGTCGGCCGGCGGCCCAAACGAGCGCTCTCGCCATTTGGTGGCGGCACAGCCCCAGATCCTGCACCTGAAAATCCTGTCCGCCCAGCAGCTGCCGCGTCCGCGTGCCTCCACCGCCAAGGGGGACACCGGACTGGTCTGTCGCCTTTTCTCTCCTCTTATTAGCATGATAAATAACAGAAATAATGATGAAAACAAAATGGGGGCTTAAAATGGGCATCAAAAAGTAAGTGAATCGGTATTCTTCGGATGGGCAACGACTTGACTGACTGTTCGTGAAATGTTGCATATCGGCTGCTGATATCTTTGAAACTTTTCTTTTACCTCCTCATTCAAATGGAAGCGGTAGAAAGAGCTCAATGGAGTGTCTGGCGTTGAATCGGCTGTTTGAATGAGGACTGAGCTGAGTTCTGATTCTTCGGGAATAAAAAGTGAATCGGTTGTTAATTGGGCGGTAAATTGTATATTCAAATCATGCAATTAATCTTTAGGACCCGTTCGTGGTGCTCGAGGTGTTTGGGGTGCCGGCCGACTGTGCAGAGGAGCGCAGCAAAACCGTGCGCAACGACAGTGAGCACACCAGTTTGGGGAGACAAAGCCCATTTTCGCCACAGGCTTCAACCCGTCCTTCGACGAGAGTTTCCAGTTCACCATTTCGGTGCCCGAACTGGCGCTCGTCCGCTTCCTGGTGCTCGACGACGATTTCATCGGCGATGATGTGAGCGTCCCATTTAACTCTTTTGATAAAGGGAACAAAAAAGGACAAGCCTTTGTGGGCCTCGTAGCGTAATGGCTAACGCGCTTGACTTCGAATCAAGAGATTGCAGGTTCGAGTCCTGCCGGGGTCGAATACTTTTTGGCTCATTCACAATGATTAACACAATTATTTTTTGCATCTGTTTACGTCGCCAACCTACTGTTCTTTTTACCAGTTCATCGGCCAGTACACCATTCCGTTCGAGTGCCTGCAGAGTGGCTACCGCCACATCCCGCTGCTGAACAACGAGGGAGATGCCCTGGAGGGCAGCACTTTGTTCGTGCACGGTGTGCCCCCAAACGGCCAGGGGAACGAACAAATAAATCCACCACCCCTCTACAGTGGCAATCACGAATCGGCGCGGCGGCGGCAAGCCGAAGAAGCGCGGTCTCTCGGTGAAGCGCAAGATGAGCAGAGTGCAGACGGGCATGAAGAGTGTGGGCGTTAGGGCCATCGACGAGCTGTTCAAGAGCGCCACGGGTCCGCTCGTGCAGTTCATCGAGCTCAAGGCGGCCCTGGAACAGGCGCTGGTCAGCGTTCGTCCACTCGAGCAGAACATTGATTGATCCGCCGCGTTCCGTTGCAGAGTGCCTGGAACGAGGAGAGCGGCATCGGGGCCTCCGGCACTGTGCGGCAGGGACTGGTCCGGCTGCATGGGCGTATCGCCAAGGAGCTGGGCACGACACAAACGGGCCCAGACGCCCCCGAGGAGCAGCCGAAGGCGTTCACGGTGGTGCGCAGCGGCGAAAACGTAAAACAGCGGCGCGAATGCGGCTCTCCCCAATCCATTCCATTGCATTTTGCAGCAACTCTCTCTGCGCTGTCCCTCCGGCCCCGGTTTGGCGGATTCGCTGCAAAAGGCATTTGGCGCATTGGACACACTCCTGGCCAGGGCATCGGTCAGCCAAAAATGGGGAAATGGTCCTCAACGGTCAGACTCGAGTGTTTGTTTCAGGCCATTTGCCAATTGGCGGACACACTGTTCGACTCTCTGTCGGACGCAACACGACGAGTGGCTGAATGCGCCAACGAGCTGAACCAGTTGGCTGCAGAGGCGGGCCTCCGCGGGCAAAAGGCCACGTAAGTGTAGAAGCGGAAGGCCGAACATTTTGGGAATATCCAATATTGTGAATTTGCCCATTTCAGTCGTGCCAGCGAGAACTACGCTTGGAACGTGCGTCTGCTGAAGGCGCAGCTGGGCCTTATGCAGAGCACCTTTGCGGACTCGCGAGACATTCTGGTGCAGGCGGCGGAGAGTGCGCGAGTGCTGGGCGTGCTGGAGCAGCAGCAGACCGGGAAGGCGGACGGATAAATGGGGCAACGGATCGGAGAACGAGAGCTTCGCAAACCCAACGGATGATTCCCCAAACACCATTCCATCCCGCAAATATAGTCACATGTTTAGAAATATGCACTAGAACCCAATTGCCACCACCCCATTCCGCACTCAGATTCTCAGATGCCATGCCAAATGAAAGATTCAACTCTGCTCTTTTGCGTCCAGCCCTGAATCGACCTCTTTACCAACTAATACTTATCTTTTACCCTTTTAGGTTTGAATGCTAGTATTTCTTTTTTTCCGTATTTTCTGTCAGTCCCATTTCCACTTCGCCCCCATCCGTGCCCTGTCCTGCCCATCATCATTTTCTTCTTTCCTCTTGGTCGACGTCAATCCCCAACCGATCGATTGGTGCACCGCCCGTGGCAATCGGGAGGCGGCTGGGCTGTGCTGCTCATTCATTGCTTACACTTTCCACGTCCTCCCTCCAGCACATAAACAAAAAGAATGTGTGCGCCCGGGTGGATGGATCAAGCCAAGGCTGTCGGCCGAATCCGTGGGCGGCAGCAGCACAGCAGTGTGTGCCCCGGGGAACACTTGGTCGGCCGCCCTGGATTGGGTGTGGGTCCGCCGGCTGGGAGAACGGAGGCGAAACGGGAGAAAGGCGCATTCCGGCTATTGCCTTCCCCGCCCCCGTCCAAATCCCCTCTTCTCTCTCCTCCCAGAGTTGCCTCATTTCCAGCGCGAACAGCCAGCAGAGGTCGAGCCGAACAAGGCGAACGGACAAATTCGCTGTTGCTGCTCCTCGCTGTCTCAGTGCTCAAATTTGGTTATTGCTTATTGCCGCCTGATTGTGCCCAAAATGTCGATGCGTCGTTCGCGTTCGGCTGACCTGAGCAACATCGGCCGGTGAGGAGAATGTTCTGTCCGCGTCGTTCAAATTGCGCTTTTGCAGCGAGAAGTACTTGTCGCGGTGGTCTCGCGAGAACACGCCCGTCGACTGCGTGGACCGGTGGTGCAGCAGTGTGCGCAGGTCGTTCACTCCGGTCCGCGACATTGCGGGCTACGAGGTGAACGCAAACAAACAAACGAACACAACAACCAGTGGAATCTGCATCCTTTGTAGACCATCCGGAACGACAGGCGCTCTCGCTCGGTGGACAGCTATCGCTCTCCGCTGGGCATCGTCACTGCGCCGTACCACACCAACGTGAATTATTATCAGGAGAACCAGCCGGTACGCAAGTACGACGTGTTCCAAACGCGCACCTGGTCCTACCCCATCTACAAGTGCGACCAGCAAACATGGCCCTATACCGTTCATTGTTGTGTTCCAGATACATCTACGGCCGAGATCAGCACTACACGCGGCCGAGCAGCTACACACGCGTCTACGGCACGCAGTCACTCTACACTGTAAAATCTCTTCTTAAAGGACGGAACTTCATTTTGCCCCGTTCAGCCATCAGTGATGGCACCGGAGGCGAGACTGGCGACCGAGAGACGTTCGTACGCGGGCTACAACTATCTGGCGGGCGAGGTGCGTTCGCAGATTTTGACTCTTCTTCACCCAATGAATGGCACTTCTCTTTGTTGCAGCACAGCTTCAACCTGTCCGCCAAGCCCTGGTCCCAGTCCAATTACCGATTCCTGCGCGTCTCACATGTGGCCACGTGCGTACAATCAATCAATCAATAAATCAATCAATTAATGGTCACCACTGGGTTTCAGCGTGCCCTGGTACTTCCACGGCAAGTCGCAGAACCTCAGACACTACAACAACTACCGGCCGCCGTCGTACACCAGCCGCATCTCCAACTACTGGAAAAGCTATTTCTGATCCACAGCTCGGTCATCAGAATGGCGCCAAATTTTCCCTGTTCCCTCCCTCCTGCCCTTGCCCGTTCCGGATTTTCCCAGCGATAGCTGTAATAATTTGATCGATGTGCATAAAACATTGGCCCGATTGTTGGATCAGTGATCTTCCTTCACCATATCAAAACGTCCCGTTCCGCTTCATTCACTTTCGCGCTTCTGGCCGGAGGCACTTTTGTGCAGCATCATCTTGTCCTTGCGTCTCGGCACCACCGAGTCGATGCCCAGCGGTTGGAGGGGCCCCACGCCCAGCGAAGGGCCAGCGGACATTGCCGCCGGGGCAGATGGGTGCGCTTCTTCATCGTCTGACTGGTGCCGATTTGTTGTTCTCCCGTCGTCGGTTGACGAGTCGCGGGATTGGCTGTGTGCCCGCACGCCATTGCCGCGACCGAGACGAAGTGCCGTTGGGCCAATGCTGCGGGACTTAAAAATTGTGTAAATGGGAAAACGGAAATGTGCGAAAGTCGAACGGTCAATGGAACCTTGGTTTTTGCAATCAGCAACCCGTTGAGTTGTCGAACCTGGTCGCGGAGTTCTGCCAGTTTAACTTCCTGTAACAACAGTCCCGAACTCTCAGGATGCTCAAGAACCCAAATAGATATTCTCCCCACATATTGCGCCACTTGTTCTTTGTGAATTTGCGCACTGCGCTCCAGCAGCTGCGCCAGCCGGGCACTTCTGCGCACTGCCAGCGCCAATTCCTTGCGCAGTTCCGTGCCGTTGCGTCTCTCGCCGGAGAGCTCGCGCTTGGCGCACTCCAGCTCAACGGAGGGCCTCACCTCCACGTGCAGCTGTCGCTCCAGGTCTGCCTCGGACAAACATTGCGCATTCCAAAATGCCGAGAGGCTAACCCCTGTTCTCGGTGTGCAGCCGTTCCAGCTCCCTGTGCAGCTTGCCCATCAGGCGTTCGTTCTCCTCCTGCACAAACGCCAATTGCGCCTTCTCGTGTCGACGCCACACTTCGTCTCGTTCGGCCAGCGCCTCCGAGATGCGCTGCTTGAGCGCCAACTCCTCGCTGCTGGCCGGCTGCCGCTGTTTCTGTCGGCCAATGGCCAGAGAAGCCGGAATGTGCTGTTGAGGACGGAAGTCTTGCTGCTGCGTCCAGCCGGCCCGTTCCACATCGATTGCAGCCATTTTTACGCTCCTTGTGACCAACTCGCAGTTTATCACAAGAAATGGCAATTCTTCGTGTGCGCGCGTGAGCAATAAATGGACGCCGACTACCCACTTCGCCCACAACAACCAGTCCCCGGTGATTCCCACAGTCACTTTGGGACAAACAACGAACTTGCCGCACAACAAAAATAGGCAATGGCGGCTGGCGAACTAATGGAAATGGGCTGGCGGCGCAGCGGAGGAGGCCTCTGGGCCATCTGATGCGATAATCGATTATGTGCGCGCACGAGAAAATGGGCGAAGAAGGCACCACATTCATTGTGTCAAGTTGGATTTGTGTGGACGGGCGCGATAATTCGAGAGATAAATTTATCCACCGCAGAGTCCACTGGGAGTTCAAATTCGTCCGATTATGAATGACGAAGAGGAGATTTGCCCGGCTGATGGCTATTGGCTTTTTCGCTGGCTTAGCACAGCACTTGTTGCTTTGCCTGTGCCCAGTGGGGGAGTAGTATTTATAGTATAGCACAGTGAATGGACTGGAAAAGGCAGCAGGCTAAAAGCACGCACCCGGATGGCAGTGGGGTGGGAGAAAAGGGGACACAAAAATGATGCAAAACGGGGAAGATGGGAGAGCTCTACATATAGCACACAAATGGCGAGATTAGGAATAGGAAGGAGAGGAGGGTTCTAAAATGGGTCAACTTGAATGCAAGTACTGTGCTGCTAATTTGGGACCGACACTTGTAATTAGGGCTGTGTTCTGCACGAGTTCGCCTCGGGAGGGCATTCTTCGTACTCCTCCAGCGCCCGATTGTCCAAGTCGCCGCGATTTGTTCTGGCGCCAGGGCTTGAGAGCGACTCGCCAAAATTCTTCACGCACACGCCTGAACCAAAAAGAAGTCAGCTGGATGGCATTTTTTACGGCCAAGTTGGTGGAAGAAGAACTCACATCTGTGGTTCTTCGAACCAGGGCTGAACAGTTTCCGCGGGACGCCGACCTAAAATTCGAGGTTCTCGCTCTTAGCAATTCCGCTTCCCTGACCCATTCTCTGGACACGCCACCGCTCTTCTGAGTGCACCAGACGCGGCCGCCAGTGTCCTTTTTCCACTCTGAGTTGCACGGCGGGAACACCTCCTGCTGCTTGAGCTGTTTGTTCTTCCACAATTTGGCCTCCTGAATGCGCGCATTGACCTGAATGGACTTTACGCTGAGGAGATCAGTTAAATTGCGACAAAACCTCCTTGAGCAGCTCGGTCGGCCTCCCCCTCCGGTCGTAGTAAATGCCGGCGAGTACGCCGACGAGACGGTAGTCACGCTCATAGAAGCTGATCCAATCGGCGATGGAAAGCAATTCGCTCTCTGTCAAACCACTAACATCTGCTGTCAGTCCGTCGGCGGAAAAGTCTCCAGACACAAATGCACGAGTTGCGTCCCTGCCTTTAGCCAGCGGATTAACATTATGGATTGAATAAACCTGCAAAGAAATGGTAGCCGCCACCCTCTCCGTAATGCTTTCGTCCCTTGTCCACGTCAAAAACGCGACCAAGAATCGCGAGATAGACTGGCCTCGATACACGAGTGCCGTCATGGAGTGCGAGCTCTTCTGCAGTGATGACGGGGTGACCTAAAGGATATATTCCCAGAGGATCTTGAGCAATCAATAAGTTTTTGATTTTACCTTCTTTGTTGTTTGAGGTTTCGATAGCATTTTTCCTTCCCTCGTCAATTTTGTGCTTTGGCTTCGGTTCTGATGATGATGTTAGGGAAACGGGCAGTTTGGGGAGGTATTGCTTGGCCAAAACCCTCAACTTGTGCAGCGTATTCTTAACAACGGGAATCTAAAATATGTATGTTTTGAAAATAACGACGCGAAATAATTAGCAAACATGATAAACTCTGTTGCCGATCCACGAAAATGTGCGCCCAAGCGGTACCTCCACTTCATAAAAGGAGAATAGCGCAGAGAGAAACACGATCTGGACGGCCAAAATGATCAATGGTTTGGAGTATGGATTTCTATCATTGCTCATTGCAAATTTAGACGTGATTGTTGGCATCAAGTTTCGCCCCTAATCACTAATCAGGTAATCACGAATAAACCATGATGAATGATCACTGATCATTGATCAGCGATGAGCCTTAATCCAAATTTTATAAAACCAAACATTAAAAAGCAAACGAAAAAACAAAAATTTAATTTTTTCATAACGTAAAAAAATCAACATTTAAACTTTTTAGTTTTTAGGTTTTTACCTTTTTACAACATCAACGTTAAAACTTAAAAGTTAAAACGCCAAACTTTCTCATTACTCGAATCTCGAACAAAGAGATGTGATATACTATTTGAGCAGACAGACATCAAGATCATCAATAGCATCTGCATAATAATATGCAACCAATTCCAATTGACCGGGAGCCGGATTCTTCAAGTAGCGATGAAGCAGAGGAACAGTCATTGGCAACTGGTTCCGCAAACAACAACTCAATGCAAGTCTCCTGTCTCCTAGCAATCATAATCGTAGGGTTATCAATTTAAATTTACTCGACACTGTTTAGGTGCATCAGATTTGATTTCGGGGACCAATTGAAGGCGGGAATAAGTAAAAGCGATATTATAACGCATTGATAAAATGCTATTACTTCAGTTTACAATTCGCTGTCAGTTGACAAAGAACCCAAACGGAGTAAAACAAAGAAGCAGTTGGAGATGGACGGAAGCGTGATTGTGGCGTAGGTTCAAGTTGTTTCCCAAAATATTTGTTTTATTTTCCATTCAGTAATCTTTCCTCCGACGATCAAAAATCGCTGATGCGGAGCGCCAATAATTTTGCAGACATGTGCCATATGGCACGCAGTTGCATCGATGGCATCAGTAAATATCAGTTCAGGGAGTCCAAGCAAGCAGCGGACAGGAAAGTTAAATCGGACAAGCAACGGAAGGCAACTGATCATTAAATTAATTTCTTCCACTTGAACTTCTGGTATCTCCCCATCCTGTTGATGATTTATCAGTTTACATATGTACATATACATAAATGTTATTGCCTTATACGCTTGATATGAGCTGAAAAGATATCTGATCTAAGAATATGTATTTTTCCCTTTCCAATTTTATATTTTCAATTTATTCGTCAAAATCGAGCATTTAGCATGTTCAAAGGGCTGAAATCGAAATTGGAGGATGAGGCGAAAAAGTTGCAGGCAACCGTTTCACAGTATGGCGAGAACATAGCTAACCAAGTCCGGTCAAATGCGGTATCTCTTTTGAATGCACTTTTACGTGAAATAGCCCCTTCTCGGCCAGAGTGATGCAGGCAGTGATATTAGCGGTCGTGGTCGAAAGTTCTTTGAGAGCGCATTCAACAGCGCCAACCAGGATCCACAGCAATCCGGCACTAAACAGCAGAGGCGTGACTCCACGGATCTCGGCGAAAGCATCATAGATCTGGATGCTGACGGGGTAAGCCAAAAAAAAGCGCAAAATATTCCGGTTTAATTTAGTCACTCCTCGACGAAAGTGCTGTTACTTCTGCAGTTCGTCAAAGACACCCTTCAACCGCGTCGGTGGAGAGCAATGAAAGGTCCGATTTGTGTCGTTCCTGCAAATCACTCTTATTTCTGTTGGCAGTTCGTTCAGTGCTCTGCAACTGCCGCCGCATCCCCAATCGAACTCTTCCGCGGCATTTGGTCTCGACACCATTTCTTCGGACGTAGAAAGCAATGCGGGAAGTGTTGCCGATTTGAGCAGCCTAGAGAATGTGTCAAGTGACAAGGCAAAAATATCCCGCGGCAAAAGGATTGCTTAAATCACTCGATTTAGATCACATCCATTTTTCAACGTCTTCAAGGTCGGGCGGTTGACTACAAACAGAAATACAGGGACTTGGCGAAGGCTTATCAGGAGATTGAGCGAGAGAACGAGAAATGCCGAGTTGGTTTTTTACAGTTATCAAAAGCAATGTTTATGCTACGTTTGAATCAGATGGTGCTCGCCTCGACACAGGACAAGGCGTTGAAGAGGATAGCAAAACTCAAAGAAGAGAAACGCGAACTGAAGGAGCAGTGCCGCGAAGCAGAGGAACGGGAGGAGAAATTGATTGCGGCTAACGCGAAGATTCAGAAGTTGCAAGATCTGCTGTCCAAGTGCAAAGATGAGATAACCGCCAACAGAGAGCGAATTGTGGCGCTGGGCGAAGAGAACAAACAATTAAAGGAGGCGCATGGCGGAGGGGAACAGTCCGTGGAACGGGTCAGCGCCGAGTGGAAGGGCAGATTCGATCGGCAGGAGGAGGAGTGGACCCAGAGAATGGCCGCATGTGAAGTAACCGAAAAGGGAATAAAATTTGAAACCAACATTCCGCAGGAGAAAGCCGCCATTGCCATCGCCACATCGAAGGCGGAGACGCACTCGGCCATACAGCAGAAGGATCAAGAGTTGGAGCGCTGGATCGAGAAGTGCCATTCGCTGGAGAAACAAGGTCGGCCAAGAGACAAATGCACGTTTGATTGGAATTCCCCTTTTTTAGATGTGGACGCAAATGTCCGCTGGCAAGAGAAGGTAGAGTCCCTGCAAAAGGACATTGTGGCGTTGGAACAGGAAAAGGCGGACATGGTGCAGAAACTGTCGCAGGCGAAGCAGGAAGGCGTGAAGCTGGTCAAGGAGAGCGAAGAGAAGCGGCATGGCGACATTTTGGCGGCCGAGATGCGCAAAAAGGACGAGGAATGGGGCAAACGCGTGAAGGAGTTGGAGGAGCAGATGCAGCTCTCGGTGGAGGAAAGTGATTTGCAGCGAAAGACGAGTGTGGCGGAGCACGAGCGGGACTTGGTCCGCCTGAGGGAACGCATCGGCGAGTTGGAAAAGGTTTCTCATCAGTCATTGGAGTGGTTGAAATGCTGTTTTCAGGAGAACGCCCGTTTGATCTCCCAGTCCTGCAAGCAGAAGGAGCAGTTGGCGCAGCAGTCGGAAGACTTGCACAAATTGAGGGCCATTATGCAGGAGGAGGAGCAGAGCGCCGAAACCCAGAACCAGCTGGTGCAGTTGAGGGCCAACTTGGCGGAGAAAGAAGCGGAAATCAGTGCGCACAAAGCGGAATTCGGGCAGAAAATCGCGGAGATCACGCGCCTTAGTGCCGAGGTGGAGATGCACCGGAGTGCCGCAGCGGAGTCGCAAGAGGCGCTGCGTGGTCGAATGCAGGAGTTGGGCAGGGAGTTGACGGAGCGGGAAACGGAACTGGAGAACGTGCGCGGACGGTTGGCAGAAGTTGAGGAGGTGCAGCCATTGTGATGGGAGTGGAGTCTGGTCAATTTGCTATCTGTTTAGGAGAACTCACTTCTGTGCACCCAGTTGGACGAGCAAAAGGCCAAGGACGGGAAGAGGGAACAGGAAATTCTGCAATTAACCGCAACGCTTCAAAGGGCGACAGAACACGAGGCACAAATCGTTTCTCAGCACTCCCAAGAGGAACAGGCAATCCATGTCGGTCTGAAGGCGAGTCTGGCACAGAAGGAAGCCGAATGCGAAGAACTGCGAGCAAAATTAGAAGCATCCGCATGCGAAAAGGCGCATTTGAGTGAAACTATGAAGGGAACCATTGAAGAGATGGAAACAAATGCCGCCCAAATTGCAAGTTTGAAGTCCCAGATTGAGGCACAAAACGATGCAGCAAATTCCATTCGCGCGCAAAATGAGGCCCGCACTTTGCAGTTGAGCGATGAATTGGCCAAAATGGAGACCCAAAATGGCCAATTACGCAATCAGTTGGAAGCAATGGAACGTGAGAAAGCCGCGAACCCATTGCAGGATCAGCAACGCTTGGAAGCGGTGGAGCGGGAATTGGCGGAAAAACAGACGCAATTGGATTCTGTTCGAGAAGAACTGGCGCGAGCAGAACAGAAAAGCGCAAAGCTCTCCGAAGAATGCGCCCAATTGCGGAATGGTTCGGCCGAAAAAGAGGCAGAACTGCAGCAGAGGGCGAACAGCCAATTCGAAGCACTACGGCAAGAAATTGAGGAATGTTGGGGCACCAAATTGGCAGAATTGCGGAATGAGCTGGATGATAGCGAATCGGCAAGGGCAGAATTCGAGAGGCGTTGCGTGGATCTGACAAAGCGGAGTGAAGATGGAGAGCGACGGGTGCTAGAGCTGAACGTAATGCGCTGACATTTGTTTAAAATTGGACATTGTCATGGCAATTTTCCAGGATTCGGTGGATATGCTGAAACGCGCAATGGAAGAGAGGGAACAACAACTCGAGCGGAGAATGGCGGACTCCAAAATGGACGTGCAGAAGCAAGTGGACTTGTTGTTGGCAGAGAAGGAGAGAATAACCGCCCGAAATTCGGAACTAGAGAGCCAAATTGCCGCACATTTGGATCAGGTAATGGGGTGTTTTTGTCCTTAGTCTGAGAGGCGCAAATGTCACTTCCAGGAGAAACTCAGGCAATCGGAACTGTCCGCTGAATTCGAGAAGGAAAGGGAACGACTTGAGCAAGAAGCAGCTGATATTCGCCAACAATTGGACCAGATACGATTGGAGCACTCCAAAGAGCAGGAGGAGAAGACGCTGTTGGTTGCCAAATTTGAGCGGGAGTTGGAAGAGCTGCGACAAGGGCTGAACACCGTTGAGAAGGTTAGCAAAGCGGAGTCGAATGAATGGCGAGAGAAGGTGAATGCGGTAGAGGAGGAAAAGACAATTCTCTCGTTGGAGCTGAAGACGAGTCAACTGGAGTTGAAGAAGGCGCGCGAAATGGAGACCCAGATCAGGGGGAAGGCGAGTGAAATTGAGCGATTGGAGGCGCAACTTCAGTCCGCCAGCGCGGAAAGCGACGATGCCCAGGAGCGGGCAAAGGCGCTGGAGAAGCGGCTCACGGAGGACGAGGAGGCACATCGACGCGAAGTGGCAGGCGCCAGAAGTCAGAAATGATGCACGTTCGCCTCCTGCTGTACCTTTGCACATTTCAGGGGAATGGGAACGCTCGAAACAGAAGGCAATGGCCGATCTGCAGTCCGAGATCCGACAAATCTATCACGACATCAACGAGAAGGACTGCGAGTTGGCCGCCACACACGCGGACATTTCGCGGCTGAGTGACGAGCTCAAGGCGCTGAAAATGGACCAGGAACAACAGCAGAGGGGCATTGGGACCGAAAAGCAGTTCTCGCGGGATGGGGAGACAACTGTTGACTTGGACGAAGTGTTGGAGCTGCGAAGACAGCTGCAAGAGCGGGAGGAGGAAGTGCAGCGATTCAGACTGGGCACACCTCAGCAGCAGGCGAACGGGACTGTGTCGCCGTCGAGAAAGCGCGAAATCCGCTCCCAGCTCAGCATCGGCAGCGACCACTTGAACTTTGCGGAGCCGACGGAGGCCGAGTACTTGCGCAACGTGCTCTACCGCTACATGACCGAGCGGGAAACGTTGGGCCGCGAGAGCGTGGTGAGTCCGTTCAACCATTTGTATAGTAACCTGTTCATCCACTTTTCAACAGACGCTGGCGAAAGTGATCGGCACCGTTTGCAAGTTTCCGCCCGACCAGCTCAGTTTGGTGCTTCGCCGCGAGGAGGCACGCTGCCAAGGCTGGCTCCCAGGTACCGTGCACGCCTTCACCCATGCCAGCAACACCAGCGGCAGCAGCACTGCCAGCGGCCAGCAGTACTTCACGCCGAACCAGAGTGCCGCCTCCCTCTCGCCCCAGCAGTACTCGAGTCCGCCGCGTCAGCTGAGCCCGCTGCGGAGGCCCCCGCCGTCCTTTTCGCCCTGAAGCCTGATCCTGATTGCTGTCGGCACACTATCTTCTGCACATCTGTCCACTGTTGTTTGTGTCCATGCCCTTCTCTCTCTTTCTCTCCCTTTGTTTGTTCTATCCGTTTCATATACAACAGCTTAGAGACTTGCACTCTTTTGAATTCCTGGCTCTCCCTTTGACGATGGTGGACAGCCATACTATACTCTCTCGTTTAATTCGGTTTCTGTGATACAGCACTCGTTTGTGGCAAATTGTTTTCGTTGTTTTGGACCGTCCACACACACTCATTCATTCATTCGGTCCTTTCCGCCAATGATTATTAATCCTCACCAATGTTGCCCCCAGAAATCCTCCCCGCGTCCTCTTCGGCCGCCGTGCAGCTCGTCCAGCGGCACGTCTCCTCCGCAGTGTCCGCTGTCCGTCGCCTGGACTACGATCGAATGTGATATGCAAACACACATTTCAAATGACTTAACTCCTCCGACATTGCATGATGAAAATTGAAAACGGAAGAATACATATAGTTCTATCCCATCGCTAATATTGCTGTGGTCGTGTCTTATTTGTATGTTTTTGTAACCGCTGAATCCGGCAATTCTACATTTGGAAATAAACGGAATCCTGTGAATACTATTGCTACCCGTTTGCTAAATTTTGCGTCCTGAGCGGAGGATGGACAGCGCCAACCAACGGTCGATCACACTGCGGAATGGCACCAGACTGTTCTACGCGTCCGAAAAGACGGTCCAGGAGGAGCTGCGCAGCAATGCCGGTTTGCTGAACGTGGAGGGAGGAGTCGCATCGCTGAGTGCCAATTCGGATCTGGAGGCAGGCGTCTACGAGGGTGGGTCCACTTTTGGGCTGAACAGCGTTGGCCGGATTGGCTTTTTTTGCAGGCGGATTCAAGGTCTGGGAGTGCGCCTTGGATTTGTGCAATTATCTCTGCACAATTGACGTCGAAGGGTTGAACATTCTGGAGGTGGGCCATGTCCGGCGGGAATCGCCAATATGTTGTTTTGCGTCCAGTTGGGCTGTGGCGCCGCCCTGCCGTCCATTCTGGCGCTCAAACGCGGGGCCTCTTCCGCAGTTGTGCAGGATTTTGTTGGTTAATCGGACCCGTGCAATTAATTGTTCACCCATTCCCGGTGCAGAACGATTTTGTGCTAAAGCTGTTCACCGAACGCAATTTACGCCTCAACGACGTTGAGCAGGGAAAGTGCACTTTGCTCGCAGGCGAATGGGGAAAGGGCATTGTTGCGGAAATGCAGGGGAGGAGGTAAAGCACGACCAACAGGTGCGCCCTTTTGCGAACGCCATTTCCCCAGATTCGATCTTATCCTGAGCTCGGAGACAATCTACAACGAGGCAAACTACGCTCCACTGCACGAAACAATGGACGCGTTGCTGGAACCCGGCGGGAAAGTGTAAACGACAAAAAGCTTTCGGCGCTCAAGGGTCACGCCTTTTCAGCCTGATCGCAGCAAAATGCTTCTATTTCGGGGTTGGAGGCAGTTTGGCCGCCTTCGAGCAGTTCGTCCACTCCGCGGAAGTGTTCGGCACACAACAGGTGTGGACCACCACTGCCAGTTCTGTGCCCCGGAAAATAATGCAAATGACAAGGAAGAACTGATCCAAATCTGTTGTATTGTTTTTACACATAAAATGGATTAGAAAGGGCGGAAAATCGCAAAAGGGAAATAATAGTCTGGAGAAGGGCGGCACAAATGGCCCAGTGCCACCGTCCTGCCGCCCTCCATGCACCGTTTTGCCGCAGCTCGTAGTGGATTTGGTGTCCGTCCGCCTCTTCTCGCGACGCCTTCTCCGCCTCGTCCTCCTCCCACTCCTCCCAGCCCTCATTATTGTTTGCATTCATCGGCTGTTTGGCTGGCGGCTCCCGTCGCTCCTCCGACGAGCTGAACACCGGCGGTACTTTTGCAGAGTTTGCTGTCTGCTGTTCGCGTCGCTGTTTCGCCTCCTCGGACTGTGCTGGTTCCTTTCGGGCGGGCGAGTCCCTCTGTTGCGTCTCTTCTTCCTCCTCTCCGTCGTCGAACTCGCACATCGGCATCAGCGTCCGCGTGGTGTCCTTCAGCACGCGGAAGATCACTCGCCACGCGTCCACTCCACAACTCTGTCTGATCGGCGTGTGCACGCAATCAGAGAAGAAGTTGAGTGCACTGGACGGGGAGAGAATGCACAAAACACAGTCCCCACCCAATTTGTCCGTCTCACTTGCACATTTTGTCCAGCTTTGTGGCGATCACCCCGCTCTGGTCGTTGTTCGCCTCCTCAATGTCACGCAGCGTCCTGTCGTGGCACTGTTTCACACTGGGCCGCTGATCCAGCTCCATCAGGCACTCGGCCGAAGCCATAAAGGCTGAAAAATATAAATTGCCCGCGGAAGGAAAAGCCAGTCTCACTGTCGTAGCCTTCGTTGCACAAGAACCCATAGGAGGCTTCGATCAGACTAAATTCCAAGAGAATGGGGAATATGTCTATAACGGTAATTCCGGCACCTGATCGTGATGTGCCGTTTGCACTTGTCTCTGTGCGTTTCCACGCACAACTCGAAATCGCTGATCAGCCTAAAATCAATCATTGTTTTTTGGCGGCAGCCACGGCACAACTTGCCTGCAAAGATCGCGAAACACTTGTCCGCCAATCTTTGTCGGCCATTGCAGTGCCTGCCCAAACTCGGCTGCGGGCATTGGAGACTTGGCGGCGGCGGACCCTTCGTCGCCCTGTTGGCTGTTCAGCGTTTTGGCGAACTCGGCCACCGGTTGCACACATTGCTGGATCTCGTCGTTGACCCACTGGGGGCAAGTGGAACCGCCGGACGCGGCAGCTGCCCCAGTTGCGGTAGTGCCCATCAGCGACAGCAGCAGAAGGGATGAACGGAGGAGAGCGGTGGCGGAAAGGAGAGGCAAAGACGGCAAACGGCGATATGGCACTTTGGGGATTTTGGACGCGTAAGGGGCGCTCATAACTTTTTTGTTTTCTGCTGTTGCTCGTGGTCGAATTGAGTTGCGCGCACCGAATGCCGATGGTCACTCATCTTGCAGCACACGCTTTTTGCGCTAAAATTGGTACAAGTGGGTGAGTCGGCCAGCAACAGGACGTTTGTTGCTTATGAATGTGGGAAAACGTGGATAATCCGGAAGGGCATTGGGCAAAATGCGAAATCGTAAAAGGCGCAGGAGATGCGAAACCAACGGGAGGAGGAGGAGAATTGCTAATGAAGTGGCTGATGAAAGTGATCCACATCCCCCTTTGGCCAGAATGGCTAATGATGGCACACAGTGCACAACGGGCAATTGGATCCGGGGAGAGGGACGGCACAGAGGCGGAGGGAGAGAGTGGACGCAAATAAACATTGGCCAATGTGAGGGCAAACAAAAAGAAAATGATAATGAACGGGGACTGGATGGGTGGATGTGGATTGAAAGGGCAACACAAGTGCTGCACCTGCCGCCGCAAAAGCCAGTTTCTGTCCCGCCTTTGCAGCGCTTTTTGGACCCGACGCTGCGCCCTTTGCTTGGGTGGTCCCCCAATTGTGGACTCGAGGCAATTCCCTTTGTTTCTGGCGCAAAATTGTGTGTGTTTTGTGGGCGAGAAATCAGTGCCAAAAAAGGAGGGGAAAGGCAAAAACAAATTTGGCCCGCTTGCCTAATTGGAAATGACGGAAATCGCGGGGTAAGGGTCAAGTGCCTCCGAAAGCAAAGGATGAGTGCCCTTTTGAGGAGGGCCATCCGCTGCCGCGGCACTATTGCCAAATCTAATCCAATCAATTCAGTAATGCGGACTTGCGGACAGAGGGAAGTGCCGAAAACAACCGCGGGAAGGGACGGGATGGACACAAATGGACACAACAGCAGTGGGGGCACTGGGATTGTGATTTTCAGGAATGGACGACGAAAATTGGGGGTTGTGCCCCTTTTGGGGGAATGGATGTGCGAATGGGGAATGCGGAATGAATGGGTGTGGGCAGGGAAATTAGGCGTGAAAGTGAAGGTGGTGGGCGAGGCGGGAGGTACCTGTTTGCCCAAAAGCAGCAGCTCACGGTTGTTAGGTGTCCGGACGGGCCAAGGGGCTTCCAGCCGAGCAAAAAGGTGCGAAATGGGTGGGGGCAGATTGCCGGTTCCATGGGGACCAGGACCAATTTGGGGGTCGTGGGGCGGGCCGACAGCAGCACCAAATGCTCTGGCGGGGGACCTGGAGAATGCATAATGTGTGGAATTCCCCTTTTCAATTCCTTCCTTCCCGCCCAACCAAATCGACTAATTATTTCTGCTTTCGCCCCTCTGCTGCCCATTATTATATTCCAATTCTCTCGCCGCATTCGGGGTCGAAGCGGCACACCAACAATGGGCAAATGTGTCGACACGCCATACGGCAAACCCCGGCCCAACACATGTCCCGGGGCCCAAATTGGCGGGTGTTGAATGGGTCAACTGGAGGCGAGGGAAGGAACAGTGGGGGCCCAAACCAATTTGATAAGTTGCCTTCGCTGACTGGGAACTTTTGTGTGTTGGATGTCCATGGAATGGATGGTGGTTTGTTCCGCACAATGGGATCAGGAGGAGGGAAATTACAATGGAGTGGACGACGAGGGGATTAAGGCGGCCGAGGGAAGGAGTTAATTAGAGCGTGGGACGATGTGGAAGAGGCACGATGGAAAGGGCAGCAGCAATAATGGCTGGGCGAGCAACTTGAAGAGCCCAAAAAATCCAAATCCCAATTCTGAGACGAAATGTGGTTCGCTCAATTTGAGCCATGAAATCAAAATTGATATTTTATCATCTGAAGCAAATGTCAAAAATAATCTAAAGAATCTATCCTTTAAAAGCACACTCTGAATAATACGAAGGTGAGTATTGAGCGGTGCATGGGAAATGTACACAGGAACAGCCCAGGAACAAGGGATCTTCGGTTCCTCTCTCCACATCCGATTCAGCAGCTGCACCAGCCCGAACCTTCGTTCTCGGCCTCGCCCAATCGCAAATTCCTTCTGCCCGCCAAATTGGATTCCCACAGTCCCGGAGTTTGCAGAATCTGCACAAAATGGGGCTCCACATAAAGCCATCCATCTTGGATACCTTCTCCACGAGTTCCTCGAAGGCGCATTGGACCCCCTCCTGAAAATGTGGGGTTTTTTTGAATAATCTCCTCAATTAGTAATTGCCTTGGTTTTGGCGCTGGATTCGATGAAAAGCATGCGATTCCTCCGAGCAAATTGCAGTCCTTCCTCAATCGAAACATTTCTGCTGTCCTAAACAATCAGCCGTTCCTATTTACTTCCCACTCTGTTGACGCTTACTGTGTCAATCTTGTTGCCGACGAGCATTTTCACGCAATCATGCTTCGTGCAGTAAGTGTCGACCTAAATTGAATTGAATTTTAATCGCAATGAGGGAAGGGACCTCGAGAATCCAGTGCTCAAGGTTCTCAAATGAAGAGCGGCAGGAGACGTCGTAGACCAGGATGACGCCTTGTCCTGGTGAAACGGTTTACTTAATTCATTCGTCTAAAACTGGAGCTAATGCCTCCTCGGTAGTAACTCGGAGTCAGTGTTCGGAAGCGCTCTTGGCCGGCAGTGTCCCAAATCGCCAATTTCACCACTTTTTCGTCGATCACCACCGATCGAACGCGAAAGTCGACGCCAATGGTTGCAGCCATATCCGGATCAAATTTGTCGTCGACAAACCGAGCGATCAGGCTTAAAATTAAAAAAATAGATCTCGTTAAATTAAAGTGTAATCGCAACCGACCTTGATTTTCCAACTCCGCTGTCGCCTAAATCATGAGTATGAATGAGGTTGGGAGTGATTTTAGAAATTAAACTTGCCAATCGTCAGAATTTTTAGAGTTGTCAGGTAATTGTCGTCAATCATTGCCATTGTTCTGTTTGAGACACTTTGAACGTGATTTTCCCGAATGACTGATGCCTGTAGATTAAAATTAAAAAAAACTTTAAATTGCAGAAATAAAAAGGAGAACCAAAAACCCAGTCACAAACACACAAACACACTATCGTCTATAACGCCTACAATAGGTAAAATAGGTATATTCAGTTCACAGCAGCATCAAACAAAAAGAGCTCGTCGGCGCTAAGTCCCGAGTCTCGAATTTCTTATTCCTTTCGAATTTCTAACGTTTCTAACCTCGATCACTTTCATAAAATCATACGTGATTTTTTTGTCATTTTTTTGTTTTGAATTTTTTCCCTTGGAGTTGGAGTTATGGAGTTACCTATTAACCATTCACCTACAACCTACAAGCCTAGGTATAGGTACGAGTACAACACGAGATATTAATTATTATTTATTATTATTATTATACCACCTTCTAATGTACGGAGATTCGACTTGTCTCACCAACTTCGTTGATTTCTAAATTTTAACATTCATTAAGTGTGGATGTGTTGGCGTTGAAATGGACCACGATTACTGGCAGTCAACTTCGGAGGAAAATGTAAATTTTGTTTAATACAAATGGTCTGAAGTTAATTTATTCAGGACTTTCAGATACCAAAAAATGTACCCGCACTCGGGGCAAATTCCAACGTTTCAAACAAAATTCGCGCAGCTTTACCTGATGGACTAAATATTGAAATCCGGGTAAAAGTTTGAAGCGGTTGCGCAATTTCAAGGTCCGTTTGTTGTCAAAGATCCACAATATGACCTGCGACTACGCGTTGCCTTTGCACATTGACCTGCGCCAAGTCGCCTCGAACAGCATCAACGTGGACTATGATCGCGCCCACGGGGTAGCTGAAAAGAGGAGGCAGTGCTCTATTGTGTTTAGGTGCTGCGCAAACAGTTGCGCAACCCGCTCTGCCAAGTCAAGATTTACAACAGCGGCAAGGTTGTGATCACCGGCTGCAAGAGCGAGGAGGACTGCAAACGGGCGGCGCGCGCCATTGGCAGAATGATACAGCGCAACATGAACAAATTAGACCAGCGCATTCGCATACGCAACTATCGAGTAATTGGCGACCATTATGTTGCATCTGTTGTTCTTCCTCAGGTCTCCAACATTTTGGCCTCGTGTCGAATGCCGTTCGATGTGCGAATCGAGGAGTTTGCTCGCAAGTACAGACAGGCCTACTACGAGCCCGAACTGATGGTGGGACTGGAGTGGAACTTCGAAGAGCCGAAGGCGAATTTGCGCATTCACACGACGGGGAGCATTATGATAGCAGGAGGTAGGGCAAATAATGACTCAAAAGAGCTGAACTGTGCCGCATTTAACAGCGACTTCCGAGGCCAATCTTGTGACGGCCATTCAGCTGGTTTGGATTTAAATCTCAATTTGAAAAAATCTAAATTGACTACTATTACCGATTGATTATACCTTACCATAGAACATTAGAAATACTATAGAATAAAATAAATAAGAATTCTCTTTCAAAAAAAGCATTCAGATTTATCCGTACGTGAAGGAATTCGAAAAGCAAAGAGCAGTCGCGGGGATTGACGAGGAGGCGGAGGACAATATGGCTGAGCTGCAGATGCTGAGGCAAAATAATGCAACTGCTGCCCAGAGGGGAAGACGCCGCCCCAGACAGCAGCAGCAGCCGAAAAAGGAGAGGCCGACCAACGGGTTCAAGCAGCAGCCGGCCAAACGGGTCCGCTACGAGCGCGGCCAAATTCAAACGGGATTTTACAACAACGCCGTGTACCATTCCGACGAGGAAGGAGACGCGGACTACGAGGAGATGTCCGGAGGGTCGAGCGGAGACGAGGACGGAAAGTGATGATCTCCTTTTGTGACGTCTTTGAACATTTTTGGTGATTGGATCTTACACAATTATTTCTTAACCATTATTTCTAAAATATTTTTCAACTCACACACATTAAATGATTTCAACCCGGACCAAGGAGAGAATATCTGCCGCTTTACCCGAACAATGCCTTATTTTGCATTTTCACCTCTAAATCATTTTCTGAACAAAGCGCACAATGCCGATTGGCGTGGACTTGTTGAACGACTCCAGCTTTTGTTGTCCGTCGATCGCACTCCTCGCCTCCGAAAATGCACACCGGGTCGCCGATAAAAACGGGTTGGATTTCTCCGAACTGCTGGTGCCATTTACGGAGGGGGAGTTTGCGCAGATATCAATCAGGGTTTGCCCCCATTCTATTAATTTTGTGCCAAATTTTCGCGCTAAAAAATTCAGGAACCCACCGGCAACGTCGTTTCGCATCGACTGCGACTGGACATACGGGATATCAGGCGGAAGGGTTCGCAACAATCATTTGCCCCTCTCCCACGCAGCTTCTCAGGCTTTTTGCTGGAGCATTCCGTCTTTCGCTTCGTCCTCCAAGAGGCGATACTGGAGCACAGCACCGAAGAGGAGGAAGAAGGCAAAAGGGCCGGAAGCATTCTGCTGCAGTCCTTCTACTCCACCTTTCTGCATTGGCAAGAACCCGCAGATCACGAGGTCTCTCCGTCTCCCGTGAGGGAATTTGGGAATCAATCGACCCTTTTCAGTACCTTCGCGCGTACATTGGCACCATTTTCTTGGCGAGCACCGCAGACGCCGATCCGCTGAAAACACTGCAGGACCTGGAGATGGAGCAGCACCAGGACCAGGTTGAAGGGCGACGGAGAATGGGATTCGACTGAAGCGTTGTTCAGCATCGAGGCGGCACTGCCCGGAGGCGGATATCGCCGCCCTATTGTGCTCCGCCCAAGTGGTTCTTCCACCAGAAGTGCCACAAATACTTTGTGCTCGTCCACGACAACAGCATCGCCAATCTGGCGGACGAGTCCAGGCAACAGACCGCACATTTGTCGATGGAACGAACATTCATTCGGACGTTTAAGGTGCGCCGAACTGTTCAATGCGGTTTGTGCGCGTTATGGCCAGCCAAATTGCCACTTGCTCATTCTGAACTCGGCAAACCCCACGACCGGTGACAAACTGCCCGATTTGTGGAGGCGGCACCTTGTACGGAACAATCGGGGCCTCCGCGAGGGCGTTGAGCTGGCTAAGCGGAATTTGCTGCACGCGGCCAACAGAAAGCAAGAGGTAGAGGTCCCGTTTGAGCTGGTGGCGACTCGTTTTAACGCGACATCCCTGTCACAAGTCCAGGTCTCCCCCGCTGTCCACATCAACCACGCGGCCTCTTCGCCCGCACTGATGAACAACAATAACAACACCTACAACAGTGTTTCCGTCCCACAGCCGTCCCCATCCCTCTCGCATCAGGGCATTTCCTCCACCGTCGCCCCCACCCACCAACAACAACAGCTCTTCACCACCCAATCTCCCATTCACTTCCAACAACAGGGCCAACAGCTGCATTTGAACGCCAACCATTTGGACTTTCCGCCCCCACATCCACTCAGCGAGAGCACGGACCCGATATTTGGACGCGACCCGAACAACCCAAACGGGATGGCGCCAACATATGCCCAGGTACCGGTCTTTTTGAAGTGTTCCGAAATCCATCCTAATCATTTTCAGATTGTCGAAGGTGCTTCAACGGCCACCACCAACGACGACACCCACTTCCAAAGCCGGGGGCCCCACGGCCAATGGCTGAGTGTGGAGGACCGGCAGCGATTGCGGCAAATGGTGAGCGATTTGATCGCCCAGTCTTTGGTGCCATTTGTGGAGCGGCAACTCGTCGAAATGTACGAGCTGGTGGCGAACAGGAAGAGTCTGACCAAGTCCACGTTCGGCCAAATGCGCAAATGGCTCTCCAGCGCCACCACAAACGCAGCGGCCACCACCATTTCGGCGCTGAACAACGCGGGCGGAAGCGGGGATTTGCAACTGCAGCAGCACAACTCGCAAATCAGGTCAGCAAACACACTTATCGAGAGATATGTAGTCGATTATCCAGCTATTCATCAGAAAGCATTGAGGCGCAGATGCGAAGGACAGCCGATCTGGCCTTTCTGTTCGGGCTGTACAGCTTTGCCCTCCAGATTTACCAGTCGATGAAAAAGGACTTTGCCAGCGAACAGGCATGGCTCCACCACGCTGGAGCCCTGGAAATGGCAGCTTTGGCCAGCTTTCTGAACGATTGGCGCCAGTTCGTGGACCAAGAGGGCGGCAGCGGAAGCATAAACGCCTCACCGGCAAAGGCCTCGATTGCACTGGCCCAGATTCGGAAGCAGTACCCGCAGAGGTACATGGACAACGCCATCAACTACTACGCAAAGACATGCAGGTGGGGGGACCAAAAGATCTTAGTAGGAATTTAGTTTTGGACCCTTTTGAAACAGAATGCCAATGTTGGCGTTGCGCGCAATGATTAACGGAGTCCAAGTGCTTGCCCAGCTCGAAATGTACGAAGAGGCTGCCCGTCAGCTCATTGGCAGTGTGGGCACTTCTCTACAGCTCGGCGCCGAACTCTTCGACGCGATACTGCTTGAACACGCTGCTCGGTAGAGTGCCCCGGTTGAATTGGAAACGTAACCTTCCGTCTCAGGTTGTACGCGCAAACGGGAAATCGGAGGCGAAAAGTCACCTTCTACCTGGTTAGTGCCACA
This sequence comes from Radopholus similis, assembly GCA_013357305.1. Lineage (NCBI taxonomy): Eukaryota > Metazoa > Nematoda > Chromadorea > Rhabditida > Pratylenchidae > Radopholus > Radopholus similis. Next base: position 47,876 of record VAHH01000164.1, read on the forward strand.
ATTGTGACGAAAGGGTCAATAATCAATTAAACTCGAAGGCGACCGCAGCGATACGCATTTCGCGCTTCTTCGACGTCAGGTCCAGCAGTCAATCGCCGCGAGGGGAAGAGGCTGCTTCTTCTGCAGCGCCGCAAACGGATCGGCAGCGGTGCAAAGCGCTGCTGCGGAGACTGCACGAGGAGGTGCTCCAGTCGAGCACTTTGGCCAACAACGGGTGGCGGTGGGCGGAGGATTATTTGCTGTGCCTGTACATGGCCTGCTTTTGAAACGGAGCCCAAAACCGCAAAATTGGCTAGAGAATGAATGTGCGTGAACCCAAAAACATAGATTCCGAATATGTTTTATCGTTTATTGTACAACTCAAAACAGAATAAACTATTTATGTGAATTCAATTGGCGGATTCAGTACCAATAGGTGGAGGGCTCACAGCGAGTTGAGCACTCCCTCCAGTTCGTCCTTGTTCAGGCCGATTGCGTCGAAGAGCACGTTGTATTCCACCGGCTTGCCCACTCCCTAGAGCAAACATTCCAGTGAAATTCGAAATTCATTCTCAAATGTGCGAGTCCCACCTTCAGTGCGTAGTGGGACTACATGAAGAACTCAGGGCAATCTTCGCGCACAAACTTCTCGTCGATGACCGAGATTTCGCAACGGGAATCAATTTCCCACCTTGAAGTGACGCTTGGTGCCCAAAATGTAGACGAACTTCGGTGGGTAGTTCGCGAGGTATGCACGGCAACCCATCTCAAGTGCCTCGATTTCCCTACTGACCGACTGAAATGCGTTGAACATTTATTTGCGTGTGATAAATGATAATGTAATGCCTATCTTTGCGAATTGTCCCTCCGAAAGTCCGTTTCGGAGCACGAAAATGTACTTGGGAGAAGCTCCATTCGGACGTGCCTTCTCCAAAGTGCTCAACACCCACTGGAAACGGTCCGCCAATCCCCCGACAAAGTTGTGCGGGTCCGACGCCATATTTGCGGTGATCTGAACGACAGAGGCATTGGATCTGTTGTACCCTTGGAATGCACAATACTGGCACCAACCCCGACGACAGGGGGTCGAATGACATCAAGTCCTTGCGCACCGCCATGACCATTCGGCGCTCGGTGGTCGCAGACATCGGTGGCGGCTGAGCGACATCGTACCCAATGATGAGCGTCTCGTTCTTGTCCAAATCGAAGCGTTTCCTAAATAAAAATGAGAATCAATGGGAACGTCTTGAAGCTCCCACGCCGCGCTCTCGAAGATCGGATGGTAGTTGACGCCCGAGTATTTCTCGTTCGTCTTGTTGAGGATGTTCTCCAGTGTCTGTCAGCCACGGTTGCTGCCCAGAACATCTTTCACGCACTGAAAAATTCAGCTGAAATGTTTGTTCTCAAAAATTGATACCTCGTAGGTGATGTGCTGAGTGAGAATTTTGCACTTGGCCTCGTAGTACTTCAGTATGCCTGAGCAATTGGAATATTGGATTTATTTGACGTTTGATCAAATCCTCCCAAAAAATGCTGACCGTGGGTGTCCTCGTTCTTCGGGTCGATGAGAATGACAAACTGGACATCGTCTTCCCGGCATTTGGAGAAGATCTGGTCCCATTTGCGCCCCGAAACCTCCCAAAAGGATGGAGGGTTCGCCGTCGGCCAACATTTTTCGCACGTTTCGCTGTGATTAATCGGTCAATGAACTGGAAGCAAATTTCAGATCTGATTGGCACCATGAGAGCGCATAATAATTGCGCGCGCGAACAATTGGTGGTGTTCGCTTTCCGACTACAACAACCCAGGGGCTCTATCAACTCGGTGCTGTTTGTTGGTTAAGCGTGCTTTTCTCTCTTCAGCTGCCGGTGATGTCCTGATGTCCATCGCCGGCAATGCCAAACGGGCGCTGGATGGATGGGTTTTGGTTGGCTTAAGCCGCCGCCCTTCGCCGGCCATTTTCCGCTGCTGCACAGTCAGTGCCGGCGCGCCTGCCGGCCGGCCTAATCCCTCTCATTGGGCCCGTTTTCCCATCCCACATTGTGTCCAGGGGGCTTTGTTCGTCCGCCGCCCATTGCATTGCGAGCGCTGGGGACGTGGGGACGGAGGGCTAACAAATTGGAAATTAATTTTTTGTATTACCACCGTTTACTTTGAGCCAACGAGGGAGAGAAGGAATCGAGCGGTGGGAGGCCCTATCGCTGGATGAGGGAAATTGTGTTCGCCTGTGGGCACATTCGCCTTTGGCAGTGCTTGGATCCTCTGCTGCTGGTGGCGGTCTCCTCTGTCCGAGCCATAATCACATTGCTTTGGACACTTTGCAAGGGCATTTGTCTCAAATGTTTAGCTTAGACCTTGACTGAGTTATGGCCAGTCAGTATCGCCAAACGATCTGCCCGCATTTTTTGAACAATAGGTATTTTTAATTAATTGCATACTTATGAATTATGATTTTATGATCGGAAGTGGCGCAAATTTTCTCAAAAAATTTAAGCATTTGAGTGACAAACGTTTAATGGCAAAATTGGGACAGCACCGTTTGAATTGGAGGGAAACCGGTTGTCTGCGATGTTGTCATTTGTGGGCAGAGAGCACAGAGACGTGCGCCTTCACAGCGAGTTCCGACGCCCTTCTCTCTAGATGCGGCGCCACTGGCAAGGGCCCAAAATTCGATTTTTGAGCGCGGAGTAGTGCTGCCATATTTGGAGAGTGAACCCGAAAAAATCACGCACACGTCCATCTCGGCGAGGCAGCAATTTGTGCCTCTGTGCTCGGTGGACGGAAATTTCGTCAGTGGAAATTTCGTCAGTGGAATTTTCGTCAGTTGAATTTTCGTCAGTGACGGAATTTTCGTCAGAAAATGGAATTTTCGTCAGTGGAATTTTCGTCAATGGAATTTTCGTCAGTAAAA